>APFE030554913.1:124783-147409 GCA_000404065.3 Pinus taeda | reverse complement strand
CTGTGTAAGGGACCAAAGAAGTTAGTAATAGTTTTAATGTGAAATCGAAGTTCTAGACTATAATTTTTGGGCATTTTGTGTCCCTGTTTTAATATGAGAAGGCCGCATGTTTTTATGAACATTTGAAGGAGTTTTCTTGGAGTTGATTGAGCAAGCGTAGCCTAATTAGTTATAGAGGGCCCTTGCACTGAAGAAGGTTTGATTTTATTTATTTTTCTTCTTGTTGTTAACTATAAATTCATCATTTTCTTTCTAAAACAGTGTTATAATCATTTTCTTACTAATAGTGTTTACAATGCAATTTCTATCATTTTCTTACTAACAATGTTTATAATTTAGAGCAGTTTCCATTAGCCTGATTTATTTTTAGTTCTTATCAGTAGTTTAGAAGATAGAACTCAATAGTGTAATCTTGTTTCTTCAATTAAAAACTAACCTTGTTTCAGGATGAGAGTAGGATTGAAGAATGACAAGAATACATTGTTGGATAGTTTATTTCATTCATTATTTTGCTAGTTTAAATTCTCAATTAAACTGATCAGTGTCATTTACTATCTTTGCCAATTCATTTTTATTTTAAAATAATAACTCATGGTGTTAATGAATGTTTATGGAAAACCCTTCAAGTTGATAATTCATCCTTAACTAAGTGGTTGAAAATTTCATCTATGCAATGAGTTATTTCTTCATCTTTGTATTTGCTTTCTCTTATATTAATGAAGTACAAAATTACTTAAATGTCATCCCAAGGAGACTTTCTCCCAAAATTGAGAGGCAGAGTAACCAAGTATTTCATTTAGTTTTATTTTTGTAATTAGTTAGAAATCAATTGCACATTTCACTTTTAGTTTTAATTCATGATTTGGAAATAATGGTAAAATAAGAATAGAAACTTTGTTTTCATTCCTTTCTTATCTTTGTTTCCATATCTTTCTTAGCTCTGTTTTCATTTCTTTCTTAGCTCTATTTTCATTTTTAGATTTTTGGCATTCTTTAAGAAAGTTAGATGTAGTTTTGATAATTTACATTGTAAATCATTAGGAATTAAAAGAACAAAAACCCCAAAAACAACATAAAACACAAAAACAATGAAGTAAGAAAGGTTAGCTAGCACAAACAATGCACTACACTTCATCAGTTTACGATACCCGGATTGATAATTTATGTAGAGCAATTTAGGACACTAAATTGACCAAACATTTTGGCACCGTTTCCAGGGAAGTGTAACTAGGTAGCCTTATCTCTTACATTAAAAAAAAATAAAAATGATATGCATAGAGAAAGAGACTCTAAGGGTAGATTTATAGCTAGAGGTAGGAGTTCAATTCCTACAACACCACCCACTCCAACAAGAACAAGAAAATATACACCTACATCCAAAACTCATACTCCTAGCCATAGAACTCCTAAAGTTCCAAGAGCAGAAATTCAATCAAAAGAATCTCCTACTTCATCTACCAAGTGAGTCCTAGGGGAGAATAATCTTGAATCTCGAACAACAGAAGTAGCCTTTTTCACCTCCACAGGGGACCACTTTTTAATTGAAGAATTAGGAATACCTGGTGAGGAAGAAGAAGTAGAACCTCTCTCCCATATCCCATTGATATAAGAACTAGAGGAGGAGAAAGTAACCTTGCAGGTTGAACCCGATACTGAGCTTGAAGAAACTATAATGGCAGAAGAAGAAGAATATGGATAATTCACACAGTTTGGAGGAGGGGGTAGAGGAAGAGGTAGTGGACATAATGGATGAGACATAGGAAATAATGGAGGAGGTAGAGGAAATAGGGAAATAGATAGTTATTTTGGATTCCCTATAGTGGACGAGGAAACAAATGCCACAATGAAAAATATCTCACCTTCTGTCCTCCCAAACTTCCATGGGTTAAAATGTGAGGATCCTAAAACATTTTTATTTAAGTTTGAAGTCTTGTGCAAGGAAAATTTTAAGAACCACCCTAAATTTATATTTATAATAAATGAGCGAATCCCCATGATACATAGGAAAAATGGGAGGCGATTTTATCAATAATATAATTTGTATATATAATTTTTTTTTCCGAATCTCTCACTAGATTATATCATCTTGTAAATTCATGGCGAATCTTTCATTGAATTATAAAATCTTGTAAGATCTTGGAAAATCTTTCACTGAATAATAAAACATTGTGAAGTCTTGGCATATGTTTTGTTAAAGTATGAAACCATATATGATAATAGGAAAACATATTCATTAAACTGTAATATACTAACATACATGTTTCGAAAAAAAACATAATTTTCTCTTCCTACAAAAAAATTTGCAAGTTTCAGCGGCCGTGTTTGTCAAGGTTCTTACTCTACACTCTTTCATATCCTTCTATTAGTTTTGGTAATATTCCAAAACAAATTTCTTATAGGTGTTGATCTTGACCACCAATTCTGTGAAAGTAGGAGAGATTAATCTTTTCTCTACCACTTTTGTCAAGCTATCAAATTTCTTTCTTATTCCAAAGACTCCAACTGTGAGATCAAAAAAACAAATCAAGTTTGTTTACCCCAACAGGCCAACAAGTAGCAAGCCCCAACTATATAATATAAGAAAGTAGTAGGTATCCCAAAGGTCTTAAGGGGATCTAATGGAAATAAGTGACCGAAGCCTTACAATCAATATATAAATATATAAATGTAGATTTATTATTATTTTAATTAAAAATCTTCAATTTAAATAATAAAAATTTATTTACGTCTCTCCCAATCTAAATTGCTTATTAGAATAATTCACTACCTTCATACGTATTGCATTTTTTAGCAGCATTATAACATGTCGATTAATTTCCTTTTTGGTGCAAAATCTCTGCCTTTTAGTACAATTTGGTGCAGCGGCCCAACCCCTACAGATCATTATGACAAACTAAGAATAACAGGGAAGATGAAAGGTTGTACAAACTAGCATATTTTTCAAACAACTAATCCAACATTAGTACCTTAACTTTTTCATGAAGATATCATATTGAGAACATTTGAAAAATGGTAGGAGATCTGGGTAGTGACTATCTCTTTCTGCGAGGGTGATGGGGAAAGACTGATAAGATTTCATTGTTTTGAATTTTTTTTGTTAAATCAGAACCAATATTAATGGAGATATTGGTATTTTTTACTAAATTTTGTGAAGTGACTAAATGTAGCTTTAACCATTCACCTTAAGATGTTTTTTACAATATAATTTCCTAAGTCTATTTAATATCTTCATTATCATAAAAAACAATCTATATCCATCTTAACTCCACATCTACCACTCTTAGAGGGATGAAATCTATTTATCCTTCTCATCACTTTGGTAGACTTGGAATTAAGATGGATCTAAGATGATAGAATTTCCTCTTTAAATAGTCTATGCTCACATGAATACCATGGTATTACCATGGGTCATTACCACGGGTTATCATAAACCTAGAGGTTAAAAACTACTATTAGTAATTTATAAAAAAAACAAAAATTAATAATTGATTTTTATTTTATTTTTTTATTTTAACCAAGTTAAAATGTTTAAGTGACATTAAATTGCAAGATTTATTTTTACTCTTGATCTACCAAGCCCAGAGAGGGATCAAATATTTTTTCACTTTATGCTAGTTTGCATATCATGATATTTGATTCCTATTTGGGCTTAGTAGATCCAGAGTAAAGATGGATCTATGTTGGTTTAATTCCCCCTTTAAATAGGCATGTGAATACCATGGGTCAATACCATGTGCCAGAAATTTTTATTAATACTAATATTAGGGTTAATAATGTTTTTTTGCATGGTATTAAAAATAATTTGGCCCATGGTATTTGGCCCATAGTATTTGGCCCATAGGTTTCACCTAAATGTAACACATTTTTTGAGTGTTCTTAAATATAAGGTGACTTATTGAGTAAATATAAAAAAATGTTTTATTTATTTACCATACCTCTTGTTTATTTATATTTTTATTAATTTACCATACCTCTTTTATAAATAGATTCACTAAAATAAAACCTCTATTTTAAGCCTTCTTAAATAGAAAGAGGGTTATGGACTAAATATAAAAAGAGGTTTTATTTATTTACCATACCTCCACTTTATTTATATTTTTATTTATTTACACCCTAGTTGTTCACAAATATAAGGTGATTTATGGAGAAAATATAAAAATATGTTTTATTTATTTACCATACCTCTAGTTTATTTATATTTTTATTAATTTACCATACCTCTTTTATAAATACAGTGTTTGGTCCATAGGATTCACTTAAATACAACCTCTTTTTTTAGCCTTCTTAAATAGAAAAAGGGTTGTGGACTAAATATAAATAGAGTTTTTAATTATTTACCATACCTCTAGTTTATTTATATTTTTATTTATTTTCCATACCTTTGGATTAAGTATAAAAAGAGGTTTTCTTTTTTACCATACCTCCACTTTATTTATATTTTTATTTATTTACACCCTTGTTCCTAAAGATAAGGTGACTTATGGAGTAAATATAAAAAAATGTTTTATTTATCATACTTCTAGTTTATTTATATTTTTATTAATTTACCATATCTCTTTTATAAATAGATTCACTTAAATAAAACTTCTTTTTTAAGCCTTCTTAAATAGGAAGAGGGTTATGGACTAAATATAAAAAGAGGTTTTATTTATTTAATATCTCTTTTATAAATAGATTCACTTAAATAAAACCTCTTTTTTGAGCCTTCTTAAATAGAAAGAGGGTTATGGACTAAACATAAAAAGAGGTTTATTTATTTACCATACCTCTAGTTTATTTATATTTTTTATTTATTTACCATACGTTTGGAGTAAGTATAAAAAGAGGTTTTATTTATTTACCATACCTCCACTTTATTTTTATTTTTATTTATTTACACTCTTGCGTATAAATATAAGGTGACTTATGGAGTAAATATAAAAAAATATTTTATTTATTTTCCATACCTCGTTGATTTATATTTTTATTAATTTACCATAACTCGTTTATAAATATGGTATTTGGCCCATAGGATTCACTTAAATAAAACCTCTTTTTGGAGCCTTCTTAAATAGAAAGAGGGTTATGGACTAGAATATAAAAAAATGTTTTATTTATTTACCATAGCTCTAGTTTATTTATATTTTATTTATTTACCATAAATTTGGAGTAAGTATAAAAAGAGGTTTTATTTATTTACTATACAAGATGAATTTGTAAAAACAGGGAGCCAGGGAGCCATATACACCATGAATCCATGAAAACAGGGAGCCATATACACGATGAATCCAGAATTCGTGAAAACATGGTGCTGAATATGTGAAAACAGGGAGCCGCCCTCCATTTCGAAACAAATTAACCTCCACCTTCCATTTCAAAACAAATCTAACCTCCCAGGACCCAATCGACCCTCACAAACCACTCCCAAACTAGAAAAACCAAACTGTAAATCAGAAATATGGCGATTTTAATCTCCCAAACGAGGGGCAAATATCAAAATTCGGCGATTTTAATGGAATACGATTTCCCAAATCTAGGGAATCGGGCCAAATGAAGGTTCGGTTAGTTTATCCACCAATTTTTTATTTTGGGCTAAAATAAAAATAAAAAAATTATTTTTTAAATAAAATTGGGGCTAACTGTATGAAAATGATTTTTAATAAAAAATTCATCCTCTTAAAATGTAAAAACCCTCAAATTTCGCCTTTGGGCTATAATTTTCCCCTAAAATTTACCATGGTCTTGTGTAGAACCTATGACTATCTAGAAGACTCTCAAAAACTTAAGTTGTTCCCCTCAACACTAAAAGGAGCTGCTTTGAAGTGATTCATGGGGTTAGTCACTCAGTCGATTAAAACATGGAATTATATGAAAAAATGTTTTTGGATAGGTATTTGGATTATTGCATGCCTACCAATCACAAAGACGAAGTGTTCAAACTGATGCAAAGAGAGGATGAAAACTTAGAGGATTTGATTGAGAGGTTCAACTATAATTTGAAGAGAGCAAAGATGGAAAGTTTAGATGAAGACACCTTAAAAGCTCTTTTACTAAAAGCCATTAGATATGAATGGATAGATATCCTTAACATGATGGGGAAGGGAGATATCTATCAACTCCCATTAAGTGATATAGGAGAGTTATGTGTTCATCACTGAAGAGGGAAATCTAAAACTGTGAAAGGTCCAAGAGATCCTTCTCTTGTTAGAGTAAACAAATGTACAACTGGATTTGTACGTAGGGCATAAATTGGTAATATGCTTGATGAATTTAGAACTAACATTCTAGGGAGTCTTAGCGAGAAAATAGACACCCTTAAGTTTAAAAACAAGTAGAAAACCGAGGCTGATGCTTTAGCCATTTTTTGTCCAAAATGCAAAAATAACATGCTCTAAGAGAATGTCCTTTGGATGCAAAAGTTGTGGAAGCTTGTATGATTTCCTGAGCAAGCCATGAGACTAAGGGTTGTCCTTCAATTCTAGGTCTTAAGGCTATCTTTCAAGAGGAGACAGTCACAAATTCTGCAAAACCTCTTTGTTTTGTTGCCAGAAGTCACTATGAAGGGTCATGTCTCATCCATAAAACAACTTGACTAATTAGAGGGCTAACTTGGTCTTTATGGATGAATATTTGACTCTTTTTTTTACTAAAACAATTTGTTTTCCTTTTCTTACAAAGGTCCCACATGTACTTTTACTCAATTAATCCATAAAAGAATGAAGAACATGCTTACTCTAGACTTGAGCATGAAACCCTTGCTTGAAATAAATAAAATTCTTTTTCATCTAATAAAATACAAATTAATATGAAGACCGAACTTAGTTAATTTTCCACTAGAAATTTTCCAACTAAGATAAAGTATCCATCCAAGGTAAAAAGCCAATACGATGAGGATTTCAAAAGAATTATCTATGCAAATATTAAACTATAGTTGAATATGCACATCATTATGGGGGGATGTTCATGGTCATTAAAGATGGGGTAGCACTTCTCATTACCTTAGGTCTAAATGAAAAGAAGAAGAAGAAGAGATTCACTGGTACATAGTTTATACAGGCCCTCTATTCACAAATGTTGCTACACGAATATGAATAGTACCATGTGTAGAAATCATAATATTGTTGATCAATCACACTAATGTAGAGAGGAGGAAAATATATAATGAATAGGGAAGTGAAAATAATTATTGTTTCTGATTATGATAGAGCCGTACAAAACATTTATAAAGGTTGAATGTATATAATGAGTAAATGGATGCAAGAATTAATTCCCACAATTCAATGCTATCATATATTGGCTCGATGGTTTCATGATGGTTGGACATTTAAAGCCTAGGATACTCAATAATTTTCCATAATAGTTATAAAGGAACATATATTTTTGCTACTAAATTGGCTAGAAAATTGTATGGAGAAAATCATTTTCACACTTGAAAATGTCTTCACTACCTTTGATCTATCAAAATAGTGAATGAGAAAATGTTCTCAATTTGAAAACCATTCTTTCCCATTCATTGAGTGAATCCATCAATAAGACCAAAACTAGTGCATCCACCAATCCTCAATTTTATATGATTTCCTATATATTGGTTGTGGTGTGTGACTCTAATACATTTTTAGGCATGGGTTTTCATGGAAACTTAGAAAAGATGCAATTTTTATGTATTACAAAGATATGTAGGAGAATAAGTATATGCACAACTATGCTTATATGTATGATTATCTTTTTTCTTTGTTGTTTGAGTTGATCTTTTGTAAGATATGACCAATATTGTCTCAGAAAGCCTTTAAAGTGCCATAAAAGATTGAGGACTAGTATATATATGAATGATCTAGTTGTATAAAGATATATGGGGAAATAAAAGCTCCTTATAAAGTGTTATTCTATGTTCCTAATAAGCCAATAATCTTACACATTAATTATCGAGAAATTTTCCATGGTTTTAATGCCTATCTATTTAAGTGTCCCCATGTCCTTTGTTTATAGATTTATATGGATTGACTAATTACTTATGGGTAAGGATGAAATGAGAGAAGATGGAAGCTTATCACTTTCCCCTGGATAGGTACCAAATACATGATCCTCTAGATATTGTTGAAAAGCATATTTGAGGTGAAGACCAACTTGAACTAATCTCATGAAAAAAATAATTTTAAGAGAAAAAAATATGTGCATTCCATGTTGAGGTAATAAATATTATTGCATGAAAGTGAAAAGAAAATAGGGGAAGATTTAGAAAACGTTGTTGCAAATTTCCAATACTTACAAGAAAAGAGGAAATATATATGAAAAGAAAAAGCTGAAAGATGAAAAAAGATCCAATTCAAAAGTTTAGGCTAAGAAAAAAGAAAAGGAACATGCTAAATAATCAACAAAATATATTACATTGAAGAAGGAGGTTGGGGTAGAAACTAAATTAGATGTTGAGGAAAAGAAGAAAATACACGCAAATAAGATAGAAAATAGAGAATCTAAAGAAAAGGCTGAAATGGATATTGAGGATCCAAGACTTATAAAGGAAGAGGAATTAAGGAAGATGGGAAAAGATGAAATTGAATATAATAAGAAGAAGAGTTAACTAAAATATATGAACCAACGCTAATTTTAAGAGGAAAAGAAAGAAAGAAGAGAGAGAATAAAGAGAAAAAGACAAAGATATTGTAGAAATAGAGGGGATGGAGTTGATGGAAGAGATATATTCTCTAAATATTTTCTAGTATGATAAATCCATATATGGTTAATGTAGGGAAAATGTTACTTATTGCACCAATTGATGAATTGGCCAAGTCATAGATATTTACATTTGATAGAAGATGAAAGAAAATTGTGAGGTAGATTCATATTCAGGAAAGAAAGATTAAGAGTTTGTGGTTATTATTGAATCTATTCTAATGGGAACTCACACATATAGTATTGCATTGATTTCTTCTATAATACTTTCATTCATACAAGGTACCATTAACAATGTAGTAGAGGTAAATTTTATGAAAGGAGGAGTATGAAGATAATATTACATTGTTAGAAAACTAAGTAGACTATCATAAATCTAACCAAGAAAATATTTCAAAATTAATTGATTATGGCTATAAATTAGTTAAAAAATAAAATATATTTCAAATGTCCAAGGTCTTATTTAGGCCTAAAATATATCATATGAGGAAGCACAACAACAATTTGACAACATAAAATGATGGTAAATCTAGCATGTTGATGTTCCTCGAGAGATTAGCTCAGTAAATAAAAAGGTTATTGGCATTTTTCATTTGACCTTACAATTGTACCTAATAAAAAATTGGGATTCTAGTTTGAATTCTAAACCTTGCTTGATTGGGGAATTAGAAAAGTTTCCATAATTTACCTCCTTTGTGTTGTTTCAAAAGTAGACAATTCTTTGATTTCTTAATTAATCTTATCTCTCAATTAGACCCGTTAATTTGGTTTTCTTTTTAAATTAGGCCTAGTTAAGAAATTTGGCGTGATTCCTTGATCACCCTTCTATTTTCAATTTGAAAATTAATTTGCGGCTCAATTTATTGATTTCTCCCTTGTGAATTGAAACTTGAAAGACACAAATTTTTTCCTTATCTCACAATAAAAAAAACTTTTCCAACATTCGAACAAATTATTTTCACTTGCAATGTTTCAATGATGCTTGATTTCCAATAAAACCTTTGGGGAGCTCTGTTTTTAAACATGATTCATGATTACCTTAATCTTCAAACCAACCATATATTTCCAAAGCTCAATAATTATCCAAGTGATCATTACTTTTTTGAAGTGGCATTGGAATGTATGACTTATGAAACTTCCCATCACCTTTGTGATAGGATGACACTCTTACATTAACTATGCACTAATAAAAAAAAATTCAATCAATCGAGTATCACTATGAGTTTACCTTCAAATTAAATACAAAATTTCAAATGTTAAGTATTCTCTTAGTTCAAAACTTGTATTCAAACTGCTCATTGCTAACTAGGATGAGATGCCAACCCATATAGATTTTATCTTCTATCACATGCAATGTTTAAAACATATTGGGATGTTAATTTTATTTTCTATCACATACAGTATTTGAATCATATTGGATTGTTTATTATAATACCATATAGTCTTCTTAAATTCTCAATGTGCATTGAGATACGCCATTCAAAATACTACCCTACTAATATCTCATTTAATTCATCATTTTTAAATTTTTTGGATGGATGTATTACTTTTATAATTGGACATATTGTTTTAAATCTATGATCATTCAATATGATATATTTTAAATCATGAAGTGATCCTTTCATTATTCAAAGATAAGTTTTAAATTGTTTCATATTCTTAAAATACATATCATGCCCACTTTTCTAGAATTTAACATCAATTTTATGCCTTCAAACATTGGTTTGTGAGGGGATACTCTTTGAAAGAATTTTATTTCAATTGTGAACGAAGGTTTTTTCCAAGATTCTATATGAATTCATGATTCATCTAGGCCAATTAGAGTCTGAATTAATTCAATGGTTATGATCCAACTTTATTATAAATTCAATGTTTTTTTATACAATGCTTTATTATACTAAGTAACCCTTCACTATATTCATATTTATTCCATTTCAAACAAGTATTTGATCTCAAAAAAAGTGATGTGGTAATCTCAAGTTAGGGTAGGCTTCGTATTATTAGTCCCTGCCCTCCGAGCTGGCAGGGACTATAGTAATCAATTTTGTTCGGTGGGCATTAGTCTGACCCGATAACCAATAAACTATTTGAACTTAAAACAAAGTTTCTTGGCATGCGATACAATATTTTATATTTTCCTTCGCTGTTGACCAATCAAAACCATTTTCATCGTATTTTGCCTCAAAACGATGTATGGATCCTCAAAAGTTAGGAAACAATGGGCATATGTACAGGTAATTAGAGCAATTCAAAGACTGGATGAAGTAATGCTATCTTCATCCTTAGCATTAATCTCCTAACATTTAATGTTAGGAAATGTATGGCGAACTAGGTACAATACAATAGCACCCCTGCCACCGCTTACATGCACGCCTGCCACCACATCTAATAGGTGCCAACTTTCCTCTACACTTGCTGCGCTCTGCTGGAAGCCTCGAAACCACCCGAAGCTCTCTTATACTCCCCACGGTGCGTCTTGTGCTGTGCGCTACCCTCCCTTCCCCAGAGAATGATGGAACGAACTCCTGAGTACAGAATGACTGCTGAATCAGAGCCTCGCTTGGCGGAGAAGAGACAGCCTGTTGCTTTCCTGCGAAGAAAGCGACGAAAGCGTGAGAATTCTACTTTGTTAATTTACCAGAGTTACTCTAAAGTTTACTAGTTTTCTTGATTAAAGATTCCCTGGATAATCTGTAATTACTATGTCTGAATGTTATTTTTCCAGCTTTGTTTTTATTAAGAATCTACATGCAAAGAGCCTGCGTTCAGTCATTCATAAGGAGTATAGAGATGCGTGCTATTTAGACAAAGGCGACAAGCAGTTGCATGCCGTGGTTGGGAAGATGCACTTCTATGCAGTAAATTTGAGGCATCTGTACTGTAGCTATAGCAATCTAGAGGGTGGAAAACTAGTAATTACACTGAAATTCCATAAAATCAACACGTACCTTCTGAATTACAACTTTGTTATTATGCAATCAAATGCATTTACTATATTATAAGGTTGTTTACCATACACAGCGAGTGAGTACCTGAGGAAATTGGTTTCACTATTTCTTGCTCAGCGGCGAATGCACAGGAGATCAAAGAGTTGATCAATGTTGTCATAGACTTGAATGTCGGCGTCCAGGTAAATGAGCTTGCTGTATTCTTCAAACTGCATTATCACAAGCCCCGTAAGAAAGAATTCTAAGCTATTTATTTAGATAGATAAAAAGAATATTCTCATTTCGTGCAATCAAACTTTGTTATTCTGGAATCAAATGCATTTACTATATTATAAGGTTGTTTACCATACACAGTGAGTGAGTACCTGAGCAAATAGGTCTTACAGTCAATACGTTCAGTTTTCGAATCCAGCTCTGCCCTATTAAAACATTGCTCCCTTTTAATAATATGAATATCAGGATGACTTGAGGCGCTGAGACTGCATGATTCTGAATTCATCTGTGACCGTCTTTCCTTCATCTCTGCTGCAGCGTTAGCATAGGCAGCTGCGGCTTCTTCTGGTGTGTCGAATGTTCCAAGCAGCGCCATTTTTTGGCGATTGAATCTCTAATTTGTGCAGTGAAACGACCGAGGTAATTTCTTTTGACCCCTTTATATTTCCCTGCCTTTTTGCCCTCAACGAAATCTTCTCTGGACATCCTCTGTGAAAAATCATGTCGTTGGGATGCTTTATAATTCAGTCCTCTGGCAGCCCCTATTGCTATTTTCTGTCACGCAGTCCATTCTAAAGTTTCTCGACCTCGACCTGCATAGAGATCAGAAATTGAGAAGAGTATCCAGAACAACATTTTCTAGGCAACCCATGTTGTGAAAACTATCTCACAATCAAAGAACTTAAAATTAAGAACTTAAAATTAAGTATTACTTACCATACAAATGGGAATCCAATGAGCCATTACAGACATATTCATAAACTAAGAGCCTTCTTTTATCTTCAATACAATACCCAATCAGCATCACAACATTACGATGTTGAGCACAACTCAAGACTTCCACCTCCGAATAGAACTCCAAATCACCTTGAGAGCTTGCAAGTTTATGCTGTTTAACAGCCACAGCCTAGCCATCGGGTAGTATACCTCTGTGAACTGATCCAAAACCCCCTTCTGCCAAGAAACTAGCCTGAGAAAAACCATTGGTGACACGCTCTAATTCAGAATAGCTAAACCATCTGGGAGGCTTACCAAAAACAGGGGCCTTATGCTGGCAAATAGAACAGAGAGGCGGAGGCCCAGGAGGTGCGTTTCTATTCAAGGACATGGCTTTTCGAACACTATATCTACGATCTAAATCTTCCTCAGAGTCTTGCTTGCTTATTCCTGCCTCTCTGTCCAACTCAGAAAATCTCTCAAGCAGAGTTTTTGCAGTCTCGGATTTGGAATTGTGTTTCTTCATATCCAAATTTGCTGCTGGATTTTTTATCATATGTTCTCTCCATTTTGAGGAATGTTGCCTAGCACTAGAAAATTGGTCCAGCTCAGTCGAAGACAAGTAAGGGTAGGATAGTAACCCAACCCGAGAGATTGAAGTTCGTGGCATTGCAGATTTTCGAACTTCAACAGCTAAAGGATTCCTACATACTGATTCATCAACAAGACAAAAATGGCAACATCAATACAAGTAGAAAAATCATCCTTGTACAAGAAAGAGAAAAAAAGGCAGTTATCCAAGTGCTGAACAACTCTATGGTTTGCAGTTAGTTTAATCTTTCGGGTGGTTGAACCTACTGACAGTATGAAGGAAAACACCATCAACATGAACAGAAGCCAAGTTCATAGAAAATGTATTAAAAATAAATCGTTAAAAGGATTCCAGGCACATCAATCTTCTATTGGGATCATACTTGTATGTGGCTTGGCGTCCATCCAGTGCTGGGCAAGGAAGTCCAAATTTGTTGAAAGAGACACTGAATCATCACTATCAGAATCTGAAATAGCAATTGCATCTCCAGAAAACTCGAATTATAGTTACAGAACTTCCAACATCTTCTTCAAGCTTCTTGATTCTTTGAATCAATGAAAACTCGGAGCCATCTGAATTGACACGGTCCTTGGGACCACCGGCAGTGAGTCTTTGCCATATTTTCAAGCTGTGGAGATAATCAACCTCTCGCAAAACCAACCCAGCCAGCCCTCTGTGGCTCGATCCAGACGCCTTCTCAGTGAATTCACCCTCCATGCATCGACTAACAAGTGACTAATCCCTGCATGCACTGAGACTCTGTTTCTAAGGCATTCCACTTGCAAGAGATCACAGTCTGCTTGCACCAGAGGGCGCTGGGAAGAAGGCAATCGAAAAGCACGAGAGTCTAGCTCAGTGAGCATACAAAGGGGTAACAGCCATCAGAGGGAGGCGGGCATGCAACATATATTACTGCCATCTGAAGGATTTCTAGATGCTTGGTAATGAAGGCAGCTCGTAGATGAGATACGTGGCGAGCGGGCGCCAAAAGGATCATGCATAGACGGAGATGGTCGGAGATTTTCGTTAAAGACCGACGCGAACATGTTAACTGGGGTTGGTCACAAGTCATTTTCTAACATCATATTAGTTTCTTAAATGAAAAAAAGGTGCCATTAATCATTCCAAAAGAAAAGAATAAATTTGACAATCACATTGTGGATTACGTTACCTGAAGTTCGAATACTATAAGTTGCTCGTTACACCTCTACTTTGATGTTATTTAAAATGCGCACGAGATAAAATATCCAAGGTATGAAGAAATAAATTTAGATCAGCTCAAATTCCAAAATATTTAAATATTGTGTCTACTAATTACCTTACAGCTATAGCAGTGCGGCATGTGGCATATCATGAATTCTCATTAGACGAACTGGCCTTCTCATTAGACCAACGGCAACCATATTCATGAATGATCAGTGGTGGGTCTTCCTTTAGAGGACAATGTTGCAAAACGAGCACCATCAAAATAAGTCACACCAATGATAATTGCATGAATGAATCCCTATTCCTTGGTTTAAAAAATACCATTCCCGTTCACCAAAAGTGGCCCGAAATGTATATGCTATAGAAACCCCAAGACTCCAATTTTATAAATCAAATGTCACTCCTTCCTTCTCTTTGATTCATATAAAATTATCAATCTAAGTGCCAATTGATGGATAATCTCCGGCTCTTCTGGTTCTCCTCGGCACCTCGTCTTTATAATTTCGTAGTATTTTGCATTTCTTTTAGTAGGTCAAAGTTAGCTAGGGACCATGTTATGGTTCCTTATGCTTTTAAGTCACCTCACATGATAAATAGGACTACCTGTAATATTTAAAGTGGGCCAAATAGTTAACCGTCAAGAACACGTGTTTTGTTTTCTCTAGCCGTGTCCTACATGTTATCTTTAAAGTGGGCTTAATAGTTCACAATCAAGAACATGTGTTTAGACTATGTACACCTTCCTCAATTTTTAGCAGTGAAACGCTTGCACATGCAGACTCGGACTATTTGCACCTGACATTTCAATAGACTACAATGTGCTTGCCAGCTAGGTCGCCATTGTTTATTCCTATTTCGGTGCGAACACGCATACCCCCTGAATTATAAGAATAGCATACCACTGACGCCATTCATTCTGCCTATAAATACCCACCCATCTCGCTTACCGGCTCTGTTCTTCTTCTGATTGCCAGCCATCTCGGGGAATCTGAAATCAATGGTGCAATCAGCGGAGCCCAACTGCGATACACAGACACCCCTATTCCAGACTGATGGAACAGAGTGCAGATTATGCAAGAAATTCCAGCAAGAACAGAGCAGGAGGCCACCAGAATTCTGCGATCCACAAAAGTCAACAGCAAAGATCCAATCTGAAATCAATGGCAGGATTCCAATGCGCTGCCGTTCGTTTGTTTGACTATTGGGCTGGGGCAGGGACTAGCTGCCCCGCAGCCCGTCTTGTTTAAAAACGATAATTCTATATTAAATTTGAAACTCAATATTTGACACTCTGGAATTGTTTTAATGTTTTATCTAATATATTTAACATGTTTTGTTTTAAAGGGTAAAATGTAGAGTAATGTATACGACCTCAAAATGACCAGGTAGAAAGAAATGGTTAGTGGAATAATAACATGCAAAATAAAAACATGCCATAGAGAAGAAAATAGCTAAGAAATGTAATCAAGGAAGGAATAATAATCATCAATCGAAAAAAAAGACAAGGGATTTTAAAATAAACATTCATGCAAAAAATTAGAATTAACAATGCACATTGTTATGGGGTCGATATTTTTGTTCATTAAATATGGGGTATAAGTTCCTAATACCTTCGATTTGAATGAAAAACATCAAGGAGAGATTGATGGTTAAAACAATTTGCGAAAGACCATTATTGAAAATATTGTTGCAGTATCATGTATATAAATAATTATATGCTTGGTTGATCATATTGATGTGGAAAAAGGAAAATATAAAATGAATAAGGAAAGTGGATATAATCATTTTTTTATTCGGCATAATACAAAATCAAAAAGGTTAAATCATATATAATGAATTCAAATTGATGCAATAATTCACTCTTATATGTGATATATGTGATTGCTATGATATGTTTGCTAACTAGTATCATGATGGTATGAAATTTACAGCTTAAGATAGAAAATATATCTTTGTAGCTAAATTGATTAGCAAATTGCAAGGAGAAAAGTACCTAGCCTCATAGATCATATATATAAAATATAAATTGAAAAAAGTAGTTTATATATATTTATATTTTATATGAGCCTTCAAATTAGATATAAATCAAGGCCCGTCTAACCTTTCCTAGGCACATAAAGTTTATATTAAATCTCTCCTTCTACACTTAATAATGTTTTTAAAGCTTTAATTTGTTTTTGGGAAGGTTTAGAGATAATTGCATATTATGTGCCTATTTTTATTTATTTTTGCAGAATATTGAGAAAATATGGAGTAAATTCCAAATGAGATAATATAAGGAAATTCTCCCAACTACAGGATGGACCAAATATTGGATAGTAAATGAACTGAATATCATGAAATTATTGACAAATTCTAAAGCTCCACTAATTGAGAAAATCTAGGAATGTGTTCCCTGTCATTTAATGAAGATTCCCAGTGTTGGAAACCATATCGAATTTTTGAGGGATTTTGGAGGGGAAAACTGCCTCCTTTCAAGTAGAATGTTTCTCTATCAATTTGTATAATTTCTAATTGAAATTGGCCTCTAGATGCATGTATTTCTTAATCTTCTTCTGGAGAAAACTTGTTATTTAGTAGTTCCATTTTCATTTCTAGCAGGGATGTACTTGAATTGATTTAAATAATGAAGTTTGGTACCATTTTTAGCTTCTAAAGCTTGTTTTCCTTCATAGGAATTTGATTATCATTGGGCTTTGCCATCTTAGGAGCCTCAAAGCCTCTTGTACAATTTCTTTATCTCCTTTGAATATCTTTTTTACTTGCGTCTCTTATTTTTGTATTTACTCTTCATGCTTCTTCTTTTGAAGGTCATATTGGTTAAATGATTCAAGTGAGTTGTTTTTTAGGTTATTTACAAAGTCACAAGAATTATGCATCCTAAAAATATCTTTGAAAAATCATATTCATCATTGAGCTACTTGGATTAGTTTACTAGTTCACAAATCTCGAATTTCTGTTGTAGCAAAATAGTAGTAACTTTTTTGGTTTTTCAGAACATGTTAAAGAACTTCATTTGATTTTATTCCACTTGTATTGGGTTATAAAAAATTTAAGTTAAAAAAAAAATTTACCCATATAATTTTCACTTAATTAGGTTAGGCATTTGGTAGGTTAACTAGCTCACTAATTCTTGAATTTCCGGTTTTTAGAGTAGTAATTTTATGTTATTTTTTAGCACATGTTAACATTGATATTATGAAGTGATTCCACTTGGTACAGAATCCTAGGACATCCTACCAATGACAAAAAAATTTCCATCTCATTTTCATTTGATTTAATTTAGCATCCGTCAAGTTATCTCATTCTTGTGGAAAAACATGGGCTCTTGTAGCACCTCATATAACACTCCTGTAGCACATGTAAAATTGACCATATCAGCTTCAAAAGCTTGTTTTTTGTCTCTTAGGTTTGAATAATTACCCCTAGACTCTAAATCCACGATTGAGGAATACCAAAGACCACTAAGGACTTTCCTTTTTACTGCTTCAACACATATCAATAATTTGGGTTAATGAACGAATCTATGAATTGGATAACACAATAATGATTTCCTTGATTTCCACATGAAGCATCTAATGAAATATTTCAATGGATCTAACCTCTCTAGAATGCATCAATTGATTACATTCTCTTTCCTTCATGTAGGTTAGATCAATTTACTTTCTTTATTCTTAAGCTAGGGTTTCTATTTCAAACACTATTATTTCCATTCCATAGATTAGGTTTCCTTTTCAATGCAAATTTTACATTATGAAATTATGTTAGTATTTGATTTCATGATATTCGCTTCATTGCATCAGATCAACGAAATGAAGACACATTACATGCTTCACATATAGTGTCGACACATCTTAAGTTTATACGAATCTGAGGTTGATGATTTAAGTTGGTAGCCATAAGAGTTGCAACATTCTTGTTGCAATAATGTGGTTCATATATATATAAGCTTATTTCTAGATTTATATATACTTTTTCTACTTACCTATGTAATGCTCTGGCTTTTTGTACCTATCTTCACATTTTTCAACAAAACCTAAAAGATTATATATGTAAGTAGAAAAAGTATGTATAAATATAGGAAGAACCTTTTTATTCATTTCACGGCTAGACTTCTTACTATATTTATACATACTTTTTCCACTTACCTATATAATCCTCCAGGCTTTTGTACTTATCTTCACATTTTTCAACAAAACGTAGAGAATTATATAGGTAACTAGAAAAAGTATGTATAAATATAGAAAAAACCTTTTTATTCATTTCATGGCCATGAAGTGATTAGAAGATTCCAACTATAAATCTCAATAATTTTGTGATTCTTATGTGACTCAAATATTTACCTATATATCTCAATAACATTTGATGTAAAAATAAAATAATAATATGTAATTTTAAATTGAAAAAGAAAAAGAAAAAGAAAATATTTATATTTTCATTTATCTAACTTCACACTTGAAACTACCTACAACTAAAGGTACATATATATTTATATATATATATTATATATATATATATATATTATATATATATATACTTTTCTACTTATCTATTTTTCACATTTTTCAACAAAACCTAGATGATCATATAGGTAAGTAGACAAAATTTGCATAAATATAGGAAAAAACTTTTTATTCATTTCATGGCTACTGAGTGATGATGAGAAGATTCCAACTATGACTCTCAATAATTTTGAGATTCTTATGTGGCTCAAATATTTACCTATATATCTCACTAACATTTGATGTTAAAAAAAAAGGAGCTTCCAATTATGACTCTCATTAATTTTCTCATTCTTATGTGACTCAAATATTTACCTGTACATTTCAATAATATTTGATGTAAAAAAAGGAGCTTGAGAAATTTGCCAATTCAGATTTTAGATATAAATTACCCAAATTTCTAAAATAATATGTAATTCGAAATTGAAAAAAAAATCTAGTATATTTTCATTATCTATCTTCACCACTTGAAAGTTATTATATTATATATATATATATATATACATATACACATTTTTCAACAAAACTTAGATATCATATAGGCAAGTAGAAAAACTATGTATAAATATAGCAAGAACTTTTTTATTCATTTCATGGCTACCCAATGATGAAAAGATTCCAAATATGACTCAATAATTTTGTGCTTCTTGTGAGTCGTGACTCAAATATTTACCTATATATCTCATTAACATTTCATATAAAAAAACCAAAGAATTTAGACAATTTGCCAATTTAAATTTTAGATATAAAATTATCCAAATTTTTAAAATAACATGTAATTTGAAATTGGAAAAAAAGTATTTATATTTATATTTATCTATTTATCTTATTTACATTTAATTTTTTAATTTAAATTATAGTATATCAATATTAACATAATGTTTTTTTTTTTTTGTGAATTTGTCTACTCCTATTATTACACAAAAAAGTTACAGCGAGGTAAGCCTCGAAGATTCTCTCCATACTAACTATGGATTGAGCAGTGGACTTACATTGGAGGGAAAAACTTCCCTGAGAGCTAACTTGTCCAAATATAACCATGAACTAACCAAGTAGCATTACCGACAGAGTTTTGGAAGCTGACTCGAGCCATCAAAACCAAAAACTACCCAGAATTGTTTACATACAGTGGTAGAACCTTTGCTGAGTCCATGCATGGACTGAACTGAAACAGACTCAAACCCGAACATAACTAAACAAGACAACAACCTTAACAAAACCACCAAGAGAAGTTGGCATAGACCTGAAACCAGCATGTGTAATGTGGAGTGCAAGGGAGGCGACCTTCTGTTTCGTTTGCAGGACCAAAAAGGAAGTGAGGGCGAGTTCGTTCGTCCATGGAGGTGGAAGGCTGCTCCTCGACTATCCTGCACCCATACTGCTCTGAGGCACTGGAATCTAACTGAAGGATTGCATTTTCGGCTGGCTCGCTGGGACCCGCAACCGCTCCAGGGTTCACCGCAGATAGAGTTCCTTGGCATTGGACAGGAGTGGCCTACCCATGCTCTGAAGAGGCTCCGGGTTGAGCCGAATTCTCACATTTCTCGATCTTGACTCAAACTATAAAAGAGGAATTGGCCAGGGTACAAGGAATTCGAAAACGGGTGGTGGAATGAGCGTTGTGCACACAATCCGCATTACGAGCCCGCCCTCTACATCTTCCCCTGCCTCTCCTGGTAGCTGGGGATTTTATTTCATCTGAGGAAGGGTCCGAGGTATTGGAGGAGCGCTGTTGAACAATCCGTCCTCTTGAACCACCCCGAGAACCTCCCCTCCTATTGATAAGTCGAAGCCGCTCACGCGGCATGCTGAAGACCCAGGTTAGGTAACGCTGCAGCGAAGGCACAATGAGCCAAGAAGGAACAGAGAGTGGAGGCACAGTGAGCGAAGGCACAGTGAGCCAGGATGGCAAGGCATTGGAGGCACAGAGGGGTGAGGAATTAGAACTCAGGGATTGACCATAACAGAGGGGAGAACGGATGCGGGTAAGCCTGTGACAGAGGCCGAGACCCCAAGAGATAGAGACCGAGACCCGTTGAGACGAAGGCCAGGACCTCGACTGAGACAGAGGCCGACACACCAGAGAAACCAAAGGCCAAGACACCAAATGCAGCAAAGGCCAAGATCCCAGTTGAAACAGCGCCGAATTGCTCGTCCAGGCCAGCGGAGGCGAGCTCTTATAATGGCGCATTGAGTCGCCCAAAGCCATCACCACAGCCCAACAGAGGATCTGAATCCGAATCGCCGAAGAAGCAAGCAGCGAGAGCTCCATCGTGCTGCGAATGGCAGACTGCAAGTGGGAGTTATTGGCCTCATTCAATTTAATGTTGCGGGGATTGCTTGCCGTCCTTCTATCCATACAAGTGGCGGGACTGGGCTGCCACTTGCCCAGTGGGAGCGCCATCCTTGTACATCGCATTGAATTAAACACCCGCAGCCAGGGAATATTAATATCAAGGTTAATAAATATGATGCTACATAAATTATAAAAAACACTTCACTAAATATGATGCTACATAAATTATAAAAAAACACTTCACAAGAGGATCATAAAATATTTTAATGTAAATAATTAATACATGTATACATTATTTTAATATAGATAATTCAAAAATATATAATTTATTAGAAAAATGAGAGAATATGATTATTAAATTTAAATTTGAAGGTTATAAATAATAAAATTATATATATATATTTTAATATACGATCATATTGTATTTAAAAAAGTAAAATTAAATATAAAATTATTAAATAATCAAATAATTCTTATTATATAAATATTAAAATATTATATTTATAATTTTTTAAACTTTGAATGATGGTAAAAATAAATTTAATAATAATAAACTATATTAATGGCAATCTATCTGATCCCATTAGAATTAGGACATTATCCTCCACTTCAAACATATAATGCTAGTAAACAAGAGACCTTATCCTGCATTGCAAACTTCTAATGCTGGTGAACAAGAGAAAGGACCTTATCCTCCACCGCAAACTTCTAATGCTGGTGAACAAGACAGTATGAAATGATCTATGAAGACTGTGAACCGAAAAAGACGACAAGGTGCCTCAGAAATGCTTGTAAGACAAAAGTGGAACATGTGGAACTGAGGTGTGTAAAGAAAAAACGAACATGTGATCCATACAGTACGTGGATGATCGAGTTCTGAAAAATAGGACAAATATGAAGCAAAATGATCAAATAGAGTCTATGATTTTTGAACTATTTTTAAGGTAAAAGGTTCAAGTTGTTTTTACTGTTATTTTTTGGAAGTTTTTTTTTTGGATTTTTCAAGTTTAAGTTTTTTAAAATTTTGCAAGAATTTATTGAAATTAAGAGTTTGATGAGTAACTTTTGCACAACAGAAGTGTTGTAGAGACTTTTCAGATAGAAGTGCTCTAGAAATTTTTTAGATAGAAAAATCCATATATACAGTAAAAGAAACTAGTTTAAATAACAAAAATCAAATTTCACCATAATTTTTTCTACCAGATTGGAATAGCTAAAACCACTCCTCAACCATTTGGATAAAAAAAAATTCAATTCAGTATCAAATATTTATAAAACAAAAGAAATATGGATACACTAAAGATTGCTCACTTATGTTTAAAAATTGAGTTCAGTATCAAATATTTATCAAATTTGGAGCATTCATCTAAATTTGAAATTTGTCAACAAAAATATGATATAAGTATATATATTTTTATTATTTTTAGTGTATATTTTTATTATTATTTATCAATTATGTTAAGTTTGAGTCCATATTAGTTTAAATGTGGAATAGGCTTTGCT
>APFE030554913.1:99631-124524 GCA_000404065.3 Pinus taeda | reverse complement strand
ATTACATATTTTTTATAATACTTAATAATATTTAATGAGTAATATATAGTGGGAAAATTTATAATAACTTAATTGTCAAGATAGCAATAGGACAATTATCACTAGTTGCTATTAGCAAATACAAATTGATTCATCACCTTTATTAAAAAACCACATGAAACGTAATTACCATATTGTGATTAGTAAAAAATAAACTCACTTTTACCAAATACCTTTAAATTTAACATTTAAAAAAAATAATTTAAAACATAAATCGACTCAACTGAAGTGAATTTTTAATATCACCCAACTCATCCCCAGTTTCAATATAAACGCATTCCCAATTTCAAAATATCTAATAATAACTAAACCGTACAAATACGAAATAAATAATCATTTTATATATAAAAGAAAGGGAAAATATTTGAATTGTTAAGATTGTTAAATCTTTGTTTACAAACTCCAACGCGTGAGAATAATTTATCCGAAAACAAAAAGATTGTTCGTTATTGTCATCATTAAAAAAAATGCGCGGAGTAATTTTTTTAATTGTCCCACCGATTCTGGCCATGCTGGGGAAAAATTAAGGAAAGACGCATGGAATATTTTTGTATCACCCGCTGTCCCATGTGTTTGCGTTCACACCATGAGATTTTGAGCTGATTTTGAGCTGAAATATAAGATAGAGAACAGTTTTACCAAATGATTAAGATATTTAATTCTTCTAATATTTGAGTGATAATTTTTTTGAAACTTGAATAATCATTTCTTTTAGAAAATTGAATAATTATTTCTTTTAAGTTAATGCATATTTCACATATTTTAAGTTTTTTAAAATCGGAAAATTTCCCGGTGTTTTAATAATAAATTTTTGAGTTTTCTTTGTAATTTAATTTATTATTTAGATTCATATTTTTCTAAACTTTTTTTCATAATTTAATTTATGGTATAGGTTCGCTGAAATATAATATAGAGAACAGTTTTACCACATGAGCAAGATAACTTAATTCTTTTAATATTTGAGTAATATTTTTTTTGGAAACTTGAATAATCATTTCTTTTGGAAAAAGGAATAATTATTTCTCTCAAAGTTATTGCATATTCACATTTTTAAGTTTTTAAAAATTGGAAAATTTCTTGGTGTTTTAATAATAAATTTTTGAGTTTTCTTTGTAAATAAATTTTTGAGTTTTCTTTGTAATTTGAAGTTCGAATAGGGAAAATGAGGAAAGAAATGAAGAAAACATTTAGTTATACATTGACCAAGAAAAGCATATAACTGATTGAAAACTTAATTCACACACACAATTAACAACACATGATTTACGTGGTAAAACCTTGACAGGGTGTCAAGAAAACATCCACGGGGCAAGGGATTTGAATCTCTATTAATTCAACAATGATTCTCCATAGATTACATTTCTTGAGCATTCACTAGTTTTATAAGCCTCCTCCATTACATAACTATTGTTTCAGTATAAAAATAACTAGTAGTAACTAATACAATTATTACTCATATTTACATAATTCGTTGTCAAACTTCTAACAAACTCCACCTTGACAAAAATGTTCTTAATCCCTTGCCCATGCCCATTCATCATCTTTTTTGCAAGCCAAGAGAAGCTAAACACCATCCCATCTTCTCTACTATAACTAGCTTTGTGAATATGTCTGCACAATTCTCTCGTGTATGAACTTTTTGAAGAGCTACTTTTCCGCCCTCGATCACATGTCTTAGAAAATGATACCTTACATCAATGTGTTTGGTTCTTCTATGATAAGTAGGATTTGTAGCAAACTGAATAGCACTTTGGCGATCACAAAGTACATCCACTTTCTCCTGCATCCTTACAATCTCATCAAGCAAACCGTTTAACTAGATTGCTTCTTTACTAGCATCTGAAGCAGCTATATATTCAGCTTCGGTAGTGGACAATGCAACTGTTTCTTGAAGCTTTGACATCAAACTAATTGCTCCACCTAGAAGAGAAAAGACATAACCTGTAGTAGATCTTCTTTTGTCCAAATCACCTACATAATCAACATATACATATCGGCAGACTGATCCTTCACCACCACTAAAGATGATGCAATAGTCACTTATGCCTCTTAGATATTGAAGCACCCATTTCGCCGCTTGCCAATGTTCTTCACCTGGATTTGCCATGAACCTACTGACAACTCTAACTGCATGTGAAATGTCAAGTCTTGTAGATACCATCGCATACATTAAGTTGCCCACAACATTTGCATATGGTAAATGAGACATATACTGCTTTTCTTCATCATTTCTAGGACTCAAAACCAAAGAAAGCTTAAAATGGGAAACTAGTGGAACATTAACAGGTTTCACATTGTTCGTAGAGAACTTTTCAGGTACTTTCTCCACATACTTTTGTTGTGATAACCAAAGCTTACCATTTTTCCTGTCTTTGTGTATATCCATGCCCAAGATATGTTTTGCTACTCCAGGATCCTTCATATCAAACGTCCTAGAGAGCTGAGCCTTTAACCTGTTGATCTCTTCCATGCTTTTTCTTACAATAAGCATATCATCAACATACAAAGCTAAGATAATGAAGATGCCATTGAAACTTTTAAAGTATACACAATGATCATACTAACTTCTTATAAAGTTCTGGTTCACCATGAAGGAATCAAACTTCTTGTACCATTGTCTAGGAGACTGCCTCAGACCATACAATGATTTCCTGAGCTTGCAAACTAATCTTCTATTTCTACCTTGTACAAAACCTTCTGGTTGTTCCATATATATCTCTTCATTCAAATCGCCATGTAGAAAAGTTGTTTTAACATCTAACTGTTCTAACTCAAGATTAAGTAACACAGTTAGTGCCAACACAGTATGAATAGAAATAAGTTTTAGAACTAGAGAAAACATCTCATGAAAGTCTATACCTTCAACCTGAGAATACCCTTTTGCTACAAATCTCACCTTATACCTTTCGGTACTTACATCAACGTTTTGTTTCACTTTGAAGACCCACTTGCATCTAACAACACTTCTCCATTCAGGAAGCTCTACAAGATCCTAAGAATTTTTCTTGGCTAAGGAATCCATTTCTTCTTCCATAGTTGTTTTCCATTTTTCGCTATCTGTATCATTTACTGCTTCCTGATAACAAGAAGGTTCCCCCTCTTCAGTAATCAAAGCAAAAGATGAAGCAAAATCTTCATACCTGTTGGGAGTTTTTTTTTCCCTTGTAGACCTTCTTAGAGTGATTGGTTGCTGAACTGGTTCAGAAGCTTCAACGACTTCCTTTGTGTCTTCAACACCTTTTTCTCTAGAAGCCTCTCCTTTTTTTTTACTGTCACCGAAAGATCTAGTCTCCAACTGAACTCATTGATTTGGCGATACCTATTCCTGTTCAATTCTTTTAACATTTGATTTTAAAAGAGAAGATTCATCAAATGTTACATCTCTACTAATGACTATCTTCCGCAATGTAGAATCCTACAACCTATATCCTTTCACTGCATAGTCATACCCAACAAAGACATAACATTTCGATTTTGGATCTAATTTTGAACGCTGATTTTTAGAAATAAGAGAATAAGCATCATAGCCAAATATCCTCAAATGTGAATAATCACAAGACTGACCTGTCCAAACTTCTTCAAGAATTTTACAGTTAATTGCTACTGAAGGTGATCTATTTACTAAATAACAAGCAGTAGATACTTCTTCTGCCCACAACGCCTTTTGCAAGTTACCATTGATGATCATGCTTCTGGCTCTTTCCATAAGAGTCTGATTCATACGCTCAACAACACCATTTTTCTGAGGAGTATAAATAATAGTTTTGTGTCTAATAATTCACTCATCCTTACAGTATTGTTTAAATTCAATTGAAGTGAACTCACCACCATTGTTAGTTCTTAAACATTTAATATATTTTCCTGTTCTTTTCTCTACCATTGCTTTAAATTGTTTAAAGACATTGAATACATCAACTTTCCTTTTTACCATAAAAACCCAAACTTTACAGGAGAAATCATTAATAAATGTTAAAAAAGATAGAGAACCTCCATATGATACAACAGGAGATGGTCCTCACAAATCAGAATGAATATAGTCTAAAATATCTTTACTATTATGATTTCCAACTTTAAATCTCTGTTTACATTGTTTTTCATACACACAATGTTTACAGAAATCTCGCTTCAAGGATTTCAAATCATGAAGAGATTTACATTTCATCAGTATATGAGGAACTTTCTTGCTCATATGACCTAATCTCTTATGCCATAGACAAGTACCTGCTTCTTTCTTTTCTGACACAATCGTTGCTTCACTAATCTGAGTACTTCCTTTTAACGTGTAAAGATTTCTAACCTTTTCTACTTTCATAACCACTAGGGCTCCTTTAAAGTCTTTCAAGATGCCACCCTGACATGTAAACTTATAACCATCTGAATCCTACACTCCCAAAGAAATCAAACTTTTCTTCAAATCAGGTACATGTCTAACACTAGTTAATGTTCTAACTTTGTTATCATACATCTTAATCTTGATATTCCCCATCCCAACAGTCTGGCATGACACATTATTACCCATAAACACAGAACTACCATTTACATTTTTATACGAAGTAAACCAATTTCTCTGTGGACACATGTGATGGGAAGCACCACAGTCTAACAGCTAGATTTCTAAACCCTGAGAGACATTACATTCAGGTGAAGTTTCATCTATCATACATAATTCTTCAGCAGATAAAACTTCATCTACCATACCTGAATTGACCCGATTCACTTCCTTCTTTGGGTTATCGAATTCTTTTCATTTCCTACAGTCTTTCTTCAAGTGTCCAATTTTATTGCAGTTCCAACATTTTTCCTTACACTTCTTTCCCTTTGATTTAGATCTAGAAGACCCCCTTCATTTTTCTCCTCTTTCCTTTGAGCGTCCTCTTGCTACCATGGCTTCTGATGCAGCTGTTTCAGTACTGGATTTCCTCATACTTCTTCAGACAAGAGAGCTCCCCCGACTGATTCAAACTTCAAAGAATCACTAGTGCTCAAGCTGATTGAAGTTACAAAGTGATCCCATGATTCAGGTAGAGAACACAACAAGGTTATGGCGTTATCTTCTTCCTGAATTTTAACTTCCATATCTGTTAATTGACATATAAGTGTATTAAAAACATTCAAATGTTCTACAACTTTTGAACCTTCTTTCATTCAAAGACTGTACAACTATCTTTTCAGATAAATTCTATTGGTTAATGACTTTGTCATATAGTGTTTCTCTAGTTTTTCCCACAATCCTGAAGCTATACTCTCTTCAACAATGTTGAAGAGAACCTCATCCACCAGGCATAACCTAATGGTACTGAGAGATTAGGCATCCAAGTCCTCCTAGTCTGAATCAGTCATGGTTGCAGGTTTCTTAGTTGCCCTGTCCAATGCCTTGTGCAACCCTTGTTGCACAAGCATATCCCTAACTTTCAGTTTCCAAAGAGAAAAATTGCTCTTGCCAGTGAATTTCTCCACCTTGAATTTTGGATTGAACATCTTGGCCACTTTTCTTATTTTTCCTCCTAGGTTTTCAGTATTTCAACTAAGGTCTTATTTCCCTTTTTTCAAAAAATTTAATTCCCCTCTTTTTAAAAAAAACAACCCTTCAATAGTTTTTTTGTTCAAATTAATGAAAAAACTTTGTTTTACTTTCTTCAACTTCAATTTTAATGGAAATCAAAACCATTTGATTTTATCTCCTACACATCTAAACAAATCCACCCCTTAAAAAAAAACTAATTTTGATTTCAATTTCTTGTTGTTGTTTTTCTAAAAAAAAAAACAAATTTCTGGAAACAAAATTCCACTGGTTTTTGCCCAAATTAAAAATTTATGGAAACTTTGCTTTTGAATACCAAGAATATTTTATTTTCGCAAATACTCAGATTCATATGGCAGATGGTTCTGGCAACGGCTCCCTCTCTACTCCCTCTCTGCTCTAGCACGTACCACGCAGGGTCTGGTCTTCCTCTCTACTCCAACACACAAAGCGACACACACTCCAGCATGTAGTTTAATGCACTTCAATGGACACATAGATGGTTTCTTGATCTGGTCTTCATGGACTCCCTTCCTTTCTTACATGTGTAGTCCTCCTCACGTAGAGCAGATGACTCTAGCTATGCAGAAAGCATAGGTCTCCTCTCCTCACGTAGGCAGATGTGGACCGGAAACATACTCCTCAATGCTCAGGGAAAAGAAAACATGCAACAACCTCCTCAACGCACATGAAAAACACTCAACAATGAGTTGCTTCTGCTTTCCTTCACCAGGCTTCCTCTTTACGCTCCTCACACAGAGATCTGCTTGCCTTCACATAGAGACAAGGTTTTGCTAACAACTTCCACGGGTTTGACAACAGCTCCACGAATACACGGACTCCCTTCAAAGAAAAATTCCATTCCAAGCTTCCACGCTCCTTCTCCCCAGCACGCAGCAACTCAACTAACCTCGCTCTGATACCATTTGTAGTTTGAATAGGGAAAATGAGGAAAGAAATAAAGAAAACATTTAGTTATACATTGACCAAGAAAAGCATATAATTGATTGAAAATTGAATTCACACACACAATTAACAACACAAAATTTATGTGGTAAAACATTGACATGGTGTCAAGGAAACATCCATGGGCAATGGATTGGAATCTCTATTAATTCAGCAATGATTCTCCACGATTACATTTCTCAAGCATTCACTAGTTTTATACATGCCTCCTCCATTACATAACTGTTGTTTCGGTATAAAACTAGCTAGTAGTAACTAATACAATTATTACTCATATTTACATAATTCGTTGTCAAACTTCGAACATAATTTAATTTATTATTTAGATTCATATTTTTCTAAAGTTTTTTTGTAATTTAATTTATGGTATAGGTTTGCTGAAATATAAGATAGACAACAGTTTTACCACATGAGCAAGATAACTTAATTCTTCTGATATTTGAGTAACAATTTTTTTTGGAAACTTGAATAATCATTTCTTTTCGAAAAAATGAATAATTATTTCTTTTAAGCAATTTCATATTTCACATATTTTAAGTCTTTTAAAATTGGAAAATTTCCCGTGTTTTAATAATAAATTTTTGAGTTTTCTTTATAATTTAATTTATTATTTAGATTCATACTTTTCCAAACTTTTTTGTAATTCAATTTATGGTATAGGTTCCCTGAAATATAAGATAGAGAACAGTTTTACCACATGAGCAAGATAACTTAATTCTTCTAATATTTGTGTAATATTTTTTTTTGGGAAACATGAATACTCATTTCTTTTGGAAAAATGAATAATTATTTCTTTTAAGTTAGTGCATATTTCACATATTTTAAGTCTTTTAAATTGGAAAATTTCCCTGTGTTTTAATGATAAATTTTTTAGTTTTCTTTTGTAATTTTATTTAATATTTAGATTCATATTTTTTAAAAGTTTTTTTTGAGTAATTTTTCCAAACTATTTATATTTGATTATTTGTAGTTGTTCACACATATGTATGTTTAAATTATGAATAGTGTTTCATATTTTAAGCTTTGTTAATTTTTAGTTAAAAAAGTAGAATTAGGTATTTATGATCCTTTCAAAATTAAGTTTAATTTATTAATCACAAATTTATTAATCACATTTGATGTATTATTAGATTTTTTTTCTATATTCTATTTTTTTTTCCTATTATCAAGATTATGAATAATTATTGAATTTAGTTATTTCTTTTAAATTATTGTTAAGTTGAGCATATTTTAAGTTTCTAAATTTGAACGATTTTTTCTCTTTGTTTTAATGATAAATTTTTGAGTTTTCTTGTAATTTCTTTTATAAATTAATTTATTATTTGGGACTGTATTTTCTAAAGTTTTATGATGTTTTATTTACATTTTTGGTTATTTTAAGTGTTTTAATTAATTGTTTCAAATTAGAAATCAGTTTTATTTGGCTATTTGCAATCTTCCAAACATGAAGTTAAAAACAATTTATCAATCATGCTTGATATTTCAAACTTTTGTTTATTCTAAGTATTTTACTTGATTTTTCAATTAGGAAATCAACTCCAATTAGCCAACTCTTATTCTTTCAACTTAAGCTCATTTTATTAATCATGCTTGATATATAAGTTAGGTCTCTTTTATATCTTCCAAAACCTTATCTTCCTTGATTATTAAACTGATTTTAATTATTCAATTGGGTTAATTTTCTTGTTGACCCTATTTATTGATTCTCTTTCACATTTTCCTTTTGGTTTTTCTAATTGAGCTTGGTCGTTGGATCATGCCTCTTTTCTTATCTTTCATGTAAATACTTCTTGGTCAATTTATTGATTTGATTTCTTAATTACGATTTTTTTTCAACCTTTTGAAGTAAGTCCTCCTTAGTTCTACAATCAATATCTTCATTTAGTTGGATGGATATGAATAATTAATTTTTACCAAATCTTACAATTGGGCCCAAAAGAAATGGGCTTCTTTGATTGAATTATAAATCCTGCTTGATTAGGGAATTAGGCATGATTTTGTAATCAACCTGCTTGGCATTGTTTCAAAAATATATCATGCCTCAATTTCTTAGTTAACCTTGATCTCTTGATTCGGATATTTCCTCCAATTTATTCCCTAACTTAGGCCGAATTAGAAAATTAGGCTTGATTCCTTGATTTCCCTTCTTTTTTCATTTTGAAAATTAAATTTGGTCTTAATCTCATGATTAATCTCTTTTAAAGTCACATTCTAAAGGCTGAACTTTGAGTTTTATTTAACAATTATAGCACCTTTTCTAGCATTTGAAAATAATATTTTTGCTTCCAATGTTTCAATTAGACCCAATTTTCCAATAAAGTTGTTTTCATGTGAGCTTCAAAAGACTATCTTTTAGACATAATTTCATGATTTCCCTAAATTTTCAATGAACCATATTTTTCTAGAGCTCGTAAATGTCCAACTGACCATAATTTTTCTAAAGGGGCATTAGAATGTGTGCATTTTTAAATCTCTCATCACCTTTGTAGTGTGACGACAATCTTGCATTATCTATTAACTCATTCAAATTTTCTTTTGTTTTGCAATGAATGGGGTATCCATGTGATTCAACCATTGAATTAAATATAAAATTTTAATTGTTGGCCTTATCATGGTTCAAAAGTTGTATTTGAATTGCTCATTGTTAATAAGGTTACACATCCAACATATGTTGATCTTATTTTCTCACATCTAATGTTTGAAGCACATTGAGATGCTCATCAAACTAACACCTAGTCTTACTATATTTTCTATGTGTGTCCACATACTCAATTCAAATTCCTTCCCTCCTATTCACTCATTTGATTTGCCACTTTTAAGATGTTTGGATACACATGTTACTTGTAGAATTGGATATATTGTTTGAAAACTCTTATCACTCAACATGATATATTTTGAATTATCGAGTGAGTCGTTCATTATTCAAAGGGAATTTTTGAATTGTTTATTTTTTGTTAGATCTCATGCCCCCTCCCCCATCATATAATTTAATAAACAATTCTTTGGTGTAAACTTTAAGCACTGGTTTGTAAAAGGTTTCTCTCACAAAGAATTGAGTTTCTATTTTGAATGAAGGAATGTCCAAGCTTCTACATCCATGTCGAATTCATCTTGACCATTAGAGTCTGAATTCATTTAATGGTTATGATCTTATTTAAGTCTAGAGTCAATGCCTCCTTATATTGATGAATCCTTCATTGTCTTTGTATTTATTCAATTTAAAAACAAATATTTGATTTCGAAAGAAGGGATGAGACTATTGAGATTTAAAAATAATGTTTCTCAAATTAGGTAGGTTTCATGTTATTTTGAAAACAATAAATCTAGATTTAATTATGAAGTTGAAATTTTGACATTGAAATTGTTTTAATTCTTTATATAATGAATTTAACATGTTATGTTGATGAGACTATTGATATTTTTAAAATACTGCTGCTCAAATCAAGTAAGTCTCAAGTTATTTTGAAATCAATAATTATAGATTTAATTATGAAATTGAAATTTTAGCATCATAATTTTTTTAATTCTTTATCTAATGAATTTAACATGTTATGTTGTTTCAAATAGGTGAAATGGACTCATGTATATAGCCCCCAAATGATAGAGTAGAAGGAGGATTCCAACAAAAGAAAAACCTATAGAAGAGAAAGAAAACCTAGAAAAGGAACCGTATAAGATAAAGTAGCCATCCAAGGATAACACACAACCATGGAAATAGTGGAAAACGATTTTAGAAGAGCTATTTATGTAAACACTACCCATCAAACTAGAATTGAAAATACATGTTATTACTAGGGGAGGGAGTTTATTCATGTTCAATCAAGATGGGGTAGGACTTCCCACTACCTTGGATTTCAATTAAAAACAACAAAAAGATATTGATGTGGTACAGAGTTTGTAAAGGTCCTCTATTCACACTATTGTTGCAAGACAAGGAGTAGCAGTTTGCAATCTATTCACAATGCTATTGCAAGACAAAGAGTAGTACCATGTGTAGAAATGATTAGATGGTTGATGAATCATACTAATATGGTGTTGTCTCTACGATCAACACCCTCCAAAATTTTTCTCATGCTTGAATTTAGGAGCCTACTAAGGCTCTTACTATCTGACATTCTATGGTTACTTCGTGTTCATTTGATGTTTTAAAAAGTGTTTAAGTCTTCATGTCACTTGTACTCACATGTATAGTCCTCGATGAGCTCATGAAAAAATTTCCTTTATGCAAGTTTGAATGAGCATAGCACTATCCATCAAGACAATGCATGTGCGATGCTCAACTCATGATGATAGTCAATGCACACATTCATTCATAGTCTCCCTCACTTTGATTGTGTTTGTACTTTTAATATGGAGAGTTTTATCAACTGTCACTTTGACACACTTTGCTTTCAGATTCCTGATTGTCATTTTTTCTTGTTTTCACTTTAATAAGTTGGTTTTTCATGTTATCTTCACTCTCGCATGTGTCTCTTTCAACTTTGTTCATATTTTACAAGTGCCATTTTCATATTTTCCTCCTGTCTCAGGTGTCTCTTTTGTTGATTTCACTCATATATGTGTCACACCTTTGCACACCACTAAAGTTAGTTCTAGCACACTCTTCTGCATTATATGGTGTTACATGTCATTTGAATATGCACTAGAAAAATTTCCATAGCTTAGCACACCTTTTGGTCATAGTCGTCACTTCTATCATAACTTGTGTCTAACTGTTGTAATGTGTCGTTTCAGCTATTGCACTTAGAAATAAGTCTCGCTTTTCCATTTTTTTAAGGTGTGACTATTTTTCATGAGTCCTATGTATTTTGTTGGCTTGTATTGATGGCATTTATGTGTGCAGTCCATGTTTAACCCATGTTAGGATGCATTTCTTTCTCCTACTCTATTGGTCCCACACTTAGCCATTTTGGAAGCTCTTCTTCATCCTTCAACCCAAAGTTCTAAAGACATTAAACCTCTTACTAGGTGATGAGCGCAACTTATTCATGGGCCTCACTTATGTCTATTCCTCCCATACTTGTGTACTGATCCTTTTCTAAGGTCTCCTCCCCCTCCCAATGCATTCATATTTCCTAAGAATAAGTCAAATATCCTTGTGCTGCCTCTCTGAGTGAAAATCACATTCCAGATGAACAAGTAGCCATTGTTGGAGTGAATTGCACCCTCCTAAGCATGAGTTCACTTCAAAACAATGAAATTCACTTCAAAACAATGAAGCACACTTGAAAACAATGAAGCGCACTTCAAAACAATGAAGCACACTTGAAAAGCTTAGTGAAAAATCACACTTCGTAACAACAAGGATCCTTTGAGCACACTTCGAAAAAATGAAGCACACCTTATAACAACGAAGGATCCTCTATCTCTTAAAAATTACATGGCACACTTTTGAAGCACAAACCCTTTGAGTGCATGACACACTCCTAAATCTGAAAGATTTTGAGTGCATGAAACACTCACGAAGCATGAATCCTTACATTAGAGTGCATGATGCACTCATGAAGCATGAAGGCTTCCATTAGAGCACATGGTGCACTCACGAAGCATGAAGCTTTAAGACACATGACACATTCTTGAAGCATGAAACCTTCATCCTTCGCACCTCAGACCTATTCCTTGTGCCGTTGAGTTCCCTCTCTTACGTGAGTGCACAAGTACACCTTGAAGGTCTCTTGTGATCATTGATGAGTTTGACTAATACCTCCCAATGAAGACTTATTATTTTAACCCTATCATAGGCCTATCATGAGTTGATCATTCCATGAGATAGGTAATGGTAGAATATATGTTTTTATGAATGATTTTGCTTTGTCATGGATGATTTTCATTGGTAGGAGTACCTTCCTAGCACAACAAGGTAATGCTCAAGGAAGATAGTAAAGAAGATGAAAAAATAACACTTGTAGAGAAGAAGACTAAAAATAACAATCATGAATACATGAACCAAATCATGGACCAAGAGAGGAAGAAGACATTGCATGATGACTAAGAGGATTCCAATATTGATCAAAGAAACTCTAGAGGGTGATGATAATAAAAAGAGTGAATTCTTCAAGAAGATGAAGCATAAATCATATCTATCATCAGGAATGCAAGATGAAGAAACAAATAAGACAAATTGGCATTAGCACCTCATCATGAAGACCATGTCATCCTTTTCAAGTTTTAATTTGTACAAGTGTCATCATAATGGTCAATAGGTGTACATGTTTCATGCCACATCATCATGTGGAATGTAATGATGTATTATTAAGAAAAGGAAAAAATGTAATGTGTGGAAGTCCAAAACTCATATATGGAATATGAAAAGCCACTTAGAAATGTATAAAAAAAATATATTTAGGTGAAGTCCAAAAGTCATTAGAAGTTCAAGAGTTGTTTAGAATTCCAAGAGTCATAAGGGTAATTAAAGAGTCATGAGGATATAAAAATTCCTTCACCTTATTATAAAATCAACCTCATAACTCAAGCAATGGGATTTTAGAGGCTTAAGCTTTGGAGAGCTAGACTTGACTTCTCTACATAGCATAGGAGGGAAACTATTCTTTGGAGAGGCAAGAAGTGACTTCATGTTTCACTACTGAAACTAGTGCTTCATGATTGTAACTATGTGCTTGGGTCTTTCACCTAATATTGAAGTTCAATGAGGCAACACATTTTCATACATGTACCGCGAATGTCTTAGGACTATTATTTAGATGTTTGTTATATATTGTTTGTTCATATGTACTAAGGAAATTGAACTATTTTGGTGGTTGTGGTATTTATCTTGTTGAAGGTGTGTTGTATGTGGTTTAATGATCGTTCTTTCTATGTGAACTATTACTCTAGATAACTAATGAATCTTTGTTTGCTCGTGTGCCTTTCTTAGGTTAGTACTATTAATTCCTTCAAGAGGCTCACTTTTGTCTCCCCCATTGGTGAAAGTCTCATTTAGAAATTACAATTGATGTTTCACAATGTTAACTTACTTATTCAAGGGTTATGTATATAGTCTCTTATGTTATTCATTAAAACCAAGGCAAACCTTATAGTTATGGTGGTCGGGTCGATACGCCGGATGGGGCTCCTACTCCAAATGTTGTGAGTTCTAATTGGGACTTCACATTGGGGAGATCCCCTATATGTTGGTGGTATTTAGAACCATTAACATATTGGTGGTAGAAGGAGGGCCAGATGGCAAGTTGTGCCCATGACATTTGTGTTGAATCTCTTAGCTTTAATGGGTCATCCTCAAATCGTAATCCCGAGATGTTTTTCTAACCTATCCCCTAGTAAACTTTTCATCTCCGCAAAATAAATTTATGACTTGTCTCATTTGAAGTTCGATCCGTAAAACAACTTCACTAATTAGAGGGCTGAATTGGTCTTTATGGATGAACATTTGACTCTTTTTTTTTACTAAAACAATTTATTTTTCTTTTCTTACAAAGGGCCCACATGGACTTTTAATAAATTAATCCATAAAAGCATGAAGAACATGCTTATTCTAGACTTGAGCATGAAACCCATGCTTGAAATAAATAAAATTCTTTTTCATCTAATAAGATACAAATTAATATGAAGATAGAACCTAGTTAATTTTCCACGAGAAATTTTCCAACTAAGATAAAGTATCCATCCAAGGTAAAAGGCCATCCATGGAAATAGTGGATGAGGATTTCAAAAGAATTATGTATGCAAATATTAAACTATATTTGAAAATGCACATCATTATGGGGGGGATATTCATGGTCATTAAAGATGGGGTAGCACTTATTATTAACTTAGGTCTAAATGAAAAGAAGAACAAGAAGAAGAGATTCACACGGTATATAGTTTACACAGGCCCTCTATTCACAAATGTTACTACATGAATATGAATAGTACCATGTGTAGAAATCATAATTTGGTTGATCAATCACACTAATGTAGAGAAGAGGAAAATATATAATGAATATGGAAGTGAAAATAATTATTGTATCTGGTTATGATAAAGCCATACAAAAAAATTATAAAGGTTGAATGTATATAATGAATAAATGGATGCAATAATTAATTCTTACAACTCAATGCTATGATATATTGGCTAGATGGTTTCATGATGGTTGGACATTTAAAGCCTAGGATACTCAATAATTTTCCATAATAGTTATAAAGGAACATATATTTTTGCAGCTAAATTGGTTAGAAAATTGTATGGAGAAAGTAATTTTAACACTTGAAAATGTCTTCACTGCCTTTGATCTATCAAAATAGTGAATGAGAAATGTTCTCAATTTGAAAACCATTCTTTCCCATTCATTGAGTGAATCCATCAATAAGACCAAAACTAGTGCATCCACCAATCCTCAATTTTATATGATTTCCTATATATTGGTTGTGGTGTGTGACTCTAATACATTTGTAGGCATGGGTTGGTCATGGAAACTTAGAAAAAATGCAATTTTTATGTATTATAAAGATATATAGGAGAATACGTATATGCAAAACTATGCTTATTTGTATGATTATCTTTTTTCTTTGTTTTTTGAGTTGATATTTTGTGAGATATACCCAATATTGTCTCAAAAAGCCTTTAAAGTGCCATAAACGATTGAAGAATAGTATATATATGAATTATCTAGTTTTATAAAGATATATGGGGAAATAAAACCTCCTCATAAAATGTTATTCTATGTTCCTAACAAGCCAATAATCTTACACATTAATTATTGAGAAAGTTTCCATGGTTTTAATGCCTATCTATTTAAGCATCCCCATGTCCTTTGTTTTTAGATTTATATGGATTGACAGATTACTTATGGGTAAGGATGAAATGAGAGAATATGGAAGCTTATCACTTTCCCCTCGATAGGTGCCAAATGCATGATCCTCTAGATATTGTTGAAAAGCATATATTTGAGGTGAATATTAACTTGAACTAATCTCATGAAAAAAATAATTTTAAGAGAAAAAATTATGTGCATTCTATGATGAGGTAATAAATAGGAAATAAATACTATCGCATGAAAGTGAAAGGAAAGTAAGGGAAGATTTAGACAAGGTTGTTGCAAATTTCTAATACTTACAAGAAAAGAGGAAATATATATGAAAAGAAATAGTTGAAAGATGAAAAAAGATCCAATTCAAAAGTTTAGGCCAAGAAAAAAGAAAAGGAACATGCTAAATAATAAAAAAAATTATTACATTGAAGAAGGAGGTTGAGGTAGAAACTAAAGTAGATGTTAAGGAAAAGAAGAAAATACAAGCAAAGAAGAAACAAAACAAAGAATCTAAAGAAAAGGCTGAAATGGATATTGAATATCAAAGACTTATAAAGGAAGAGGAATTAAGGAAGATGGGAAAATATGAAATTGAATAAAATAAGAAGATGAGTTAACTAAAAAATATGAAATCAATGCTAATTTTAAGAGGAAAGAAAGGAAAGAAGAGAGAGAATAAAGATAAAAAGGCAAACATATTGTAGAAATAGGGGGGATGGAGTTGATGGAAGAGGTATATTCTCTAAATATTTTCTAGTATGATTAATCCATGTATGGTTAATGTATGGAAAATGTTACTTCCTACACCTATTGATGAATTGGCAAAGTCAGATATTTACATTTGATAGAAAATGAAAGAAAATTGTGAGGTGGATTCACAATTAGGAAAGAAAGATCAATAGTTTGTGGTTATTATTGAATCTATTCTAATGGGAACTGACACATATAGTATTGCATTGATTGCTTCTATAATACTTTCATTCATACAAGGTACCATTAATAATGTAATAGAGGTAAATTTTATGGAAGGAGGAGTATGAAGAATATTACATTGTTAGAAAACTAAGTAGACTATCATAAGTCTAACCAAGACAATATTTCAAAATTAATTGATTATGCCTATCAATTAGTTAAAAAACAAAATATATTTCAAATGTCCAAGGTCTCATTTAGGCCTAAAATATATCATATGAGGAAGCACAGCAACAATTTGACAACATAAAATGATGGTAAATCTAGCATGTTGATGTTCCTCGAGATCTTAACTCATTAAATAAGAAGGTTCTTGGTATTTTTCATTTGACCTTACAATTGTGCCTAATAAAAAATTGGGATTCTAGTTTGAATTCTAAACCTCGCTTGATTGGGGAATTAGAAAAACTTCCATAATTTACCTCCTTTGTGTTGTTTCAAAAGTAAACCATTCTTTGATTTATTAATTAATCTTATCTCTCAATTAGACTCGTTAATTTGTTTTTCTTCTTAAATTAGGCCTAGTTAAGAAATTTGGCATGATTCCTTGATCACCCTTCTATTTTCACTTTGAAAAGTAATTTGCGCCTCAATTTATTGATTTCTCCCTTGTGAATTGAAACTTGAAAGGCACAATTTTTTTTCCTTATCTCACAATAAGAGAACCTTTTCCAATATTTGAACAAATTATTTTCACTTGCAATGTTCCAATGAAGCTTGATTTCTAGTAAAACCTTTGGGGAGCTCTATTTTTAAACATTATTCATGATTACATTAATCTTCAAACCAACCATCTATTTCCAAAGCTCAATAATTATCCAAGTGATCGTTACATTTTTGAAGTGGCATTGGAACGTATGCACTTATGAAACCTCCCATCACCTTTGTGATAAGATAACACTCTTACGCTAACTATTCACTAATAAAAAAATTTCAATCAATGGAGTATCGCCATGATTCGACCTTCAAATTAAATATAAAATTTCAAATGTTAAGCATTTTCGTAGTTAAAAACTTGTACTCAAAGTGCTAATTACTAACTAGAATGAGATGCCAACCCATGTAGATTTTATTTTCTATCACCTGCCATGTTTAAAGCATATTGGGATGTTAATTTTATTTTCTATCAGATACAATATTTGAATCATATTGGGATGTTTATTATAATACCATATAGTATTCTTAAATTCTCAATGTGCATTGAGATATGCCATTCAAAATACTACCCTACTCATATCTCATTTAATTTGTCATTTTTAGATTGTTTGGATGGATGTATTACTTTTAGAATTGGACATATTGTTTTAAATCTATTATCATTCAACATGATATATTTTAAATCATCAAGTGATCCTTTCATTATTCAAATATGAGCTTTAAATTGTTTCATATTCTTAAAATACATTTCATGCCCACTTTTCTAGAATTTAACATCAATTTTATGCCTTCAAACCAATATTCAAAGATAAGTTTTAAATTGTTTCATATTCTTAAAATACATTTCATGCTCACGTTTCTAAAATTTAACATCAATTTTATGCCTTCAAACATTGGTTTTAAACATTGGTTTGTGAGGAGATACTCTTTGAAAGAATTTTATTTCTATTGTGAATGAAGGACTTTCCAAGATTCTATATGAATTCATGATTCATCTAGGCCCATTTGGCCCATTAGAGTGTGAATTCATTCAATGATTACGATCAACCTTTATTCTAAATTCAATGTTTCTTTATAAAATGCTTTATTATACTAAGTAACCCTTCACTATCTTTATATTTATTCCATTTCAAACAAGTATTTGATTTCAAAAAAAGTGAAAAAGTGATGTGATAATTGAGATTCACAATATAAAGTTTCTCAAGTTAGGGTAGGCTTCGTATTATTCAAAAACAATAATTCTATATTAAATTTGAAACTCAATATTTGACATTGGAATTGTTTTATCTAATATATTTAACGTGTTTTGCTTTAAAGGGTGAAATGTAGACTAATATATATGACCTCAAAATGACCAGTTAGAAAGAAATGGTTAGTGGAATAATAACATGAAAAATAAAAACATGCCATAGAGAAGCAACTAGCAAAGAAAATGTAATCAGACAAGGAATAATAATCATCAATCGAAAATAGAGACCGGGGATTTTAAAATAAACATTCATGCAAACAATTAGAATATACAATGCACATTGTTATGGGTCGATATTTTTGTTCATTAAATATGGGTTAGAAGTTCCCAATACCTTCGATTTGAATGAAAAACATGAAGAGAGGTTAAAAAAAATTGCAAAAGACCATTATTGTTGCAGTATCATGTGTATAAATAATTATATGCTTGGTTGATCATATTGATGTGGAAAAAGGAAAATATAAAATGAATAAGGAAAGTGCATATAATATTTTTTTTCCTTATTAATCTAGAGGTATAATACAAAATTAAAAAGGTTAAATCATATATAATGAATTCAAATTGATGTAATAATTCACTCTTATATGTGATTTCTATGATATGTTTGCTAACTAGTATCATGATGGTATGAAATTTACAGCGTAAGATACTTTTGTCATTTCCAGTATTAATTTCAAAAGAAAATATATCTTTGTAGCTAAATTGATTAGTAAATTGCATGGAGAAAAGTCAAATTCACACTTGAAAGTACCTAGCCTCCTAGATCATATATATAAAATATAATTTGAAAAAATTTAGTTTATTATATATATATATATATTATATTATATGAGCTTTTTAAATTAGAATATTTAAGGCCCATATAATTTCCTTAGGCATATAAATTTTATATTAAATCTCTCTTCTATACTTAATAATGTTTGAAGCTTTTATTTTGTCCTTAGGAAGGTTTAGAGATAATTGCATATTTTGTGCCTAATTTTATTTATTTATGCAGAATATTGAGAAAATATGGAGTAAATTCCAAATGAGATAATATATGGACATTCTCCCAATTGAAGGATGGACCAAAGATTAGATAGTAAATAAACAGAATATCATGAAATTATTGACAAATTTTGGAGCTCCACTGATTGAGAAAACCTAGGAATGCGTTCCCTGTCATTTAATGAAGATTCCTAGTGTTGGAAACCATATCAAATTTTCGAAGGATTTTGGAGGGGAAAATTGCCTCCTTTCAAGTAGAATGTTTCTTTATCAGTTTGTATAAGTACTAATTCAAATTGGCCTCTAGATGCATGTATTTATTAGTCTTCTTCTGAAGAAAACTTGTTATTTAGTAGTTCCATTCTCATTTCTAGTAGGGATGTACTTGAATTGATTTAAATAATGAAGTTTGGTACCATTTTTAGCTTCTAAAGTATGTTTTCCTTCATAGGCCTTTGATTATCATTGGGATTGGCCATCCTAGGAGCCTCAAAGCCTTTTGTACAATTTCTTTTTTTCCTTTGAATGTCTTTTTCACTTGTATCTCTTATTTTTGTATTTACTATTCATGCTTCTTTTTTTGAAGGTCATATTGGTTAAATGATTGAAGTGAGTTGTTTTTTAGGTTATTTATAGTGTCACAAGCATGATGCATCCTAAAATTTTCTTTGAAAATTCATATTCATCATTGAGCTACTTGGATTAGTTTACTGGTTCACAAATCTTGAATTTATGTTGTAGAAAAATAGTAATAATTTTGTATTTTTAGAATGTGTTAATGAACTTAGTTTGAGTTTATTCCACTTGTATTGGGTAATATAAAATTTAAGTTAATAACAACGCTTACCCATATAATTTTCACTTGATTAGGTTAGGCATTTGGTAGGTTAACTAGCTCACTAATTCTTGAATTTCCAGTTTTTAGAGTAGTAATTTTATGTTATTTTTTAGCACATTTTAACATTGATATTTTGAAGTGATTCCACTTGGTACAAAGTTCTAGGACATCCTACTAATGACAAAAAATTGTCCATATTATTTTCATTTGATTTAATTGGGAATCCATCAAGTTATCTCACACATGTGGCAAAACATGGCCTCTTGTAGCACTTCCTATAACAATCTTATAACACTCCTGTAGCACATGTAAAATTGAGCTTATCTACTTCAAAATCTTGTTTTTCATCTCTTAGGCTTGAATAATTACCCCTAGATTCTAAATCCACGGTTGAGGAATACCAAAGACCACTAAAGACTTTCCTTTCTACCCCTTCAACACATATCAATAATTTGGGTTAATGAACGAATTTATGAATTGGATAACACAATAATGATTTCCTTGATTTCCACATGAAGTATCTAATGAAATATTTCAATGGATCTAACCTCTCTAGAATGCATCGATTGATTACATTCTCTTTCCTTCATGTAGCTTAGATCAATTTACTTTCTTTATTCTTAAGCTACGGTTTCTATTTCAAGCACTATTATTTCCATTCCATAGATTATGTTTCATTTTCAATGCAAATTTTACATTATGCAATTAGGTTAGTATTTGATTTCATGATATTCACTTCATTGTGTCACATCAACAAAAGGAAGACAGATTACATGCTGCACATACAATGTCGACACATCTTAAGTTTATACGAACCCCAGATTGATAATTTAAGTTGGTAGCCGTAAGAGTTGCGACATTATTGTTGCAATATTGACGCTCATATATATATATAAAGTATATATATATATATATATATATATATATAATATACATTTATATTTATTTTTTTTTTACTTACCTATATAATATTTTGGCTTTTTGTACCTATCTTCACTTTTTTTCAACCAAAACCTAAAAGATTATATGGTAAGTAGAAAAAATATGTATAAATATAGGAAGAACCTTATATCCATTTCATGGCTAAGATTCTTACTATATTTATACATACTTTTTCTCCTTACCTATATAATCCTCTAGGTTTTTGTACTTATCTTCACATTTTTCAACAAAACCTAGAGAATTATATAGGTAACTAGAAAAAGTATGTATAAATATAGAAAAAGCATTTTTATTCATTTCATGGCTATGAAGTGATTAGAAGCTTCCAACTATAAATATCAATAATTTTTTGATTCTTATGTGACTCAAAATATTTACCTGTATATTTCAATAACATTTGAAGTAAAAAATAAATAATAATATGTAACTTAAAATTGAAAAGGAAAAAGAAAAGGAAATATTATATCATTTATCAGCTGCACACTTGAAACTACCTACAACTAATATATTAGATATATATATATACTATAAGTATATATATATATAATATATATATATATTATTATATATATATATACTTTTTTACTATTTTATTTCACATTTTTCAACAAAACCTAGTGAATCATATAGGTAAGTAGAAAAAATATGATTAAATATTGGAAAAAACATTTTATTCATTTCATGGCTACCCAGTGATAGATGAGAAGATTCCAACTATGACTCTCAATAATTTTATGATTCTTATGTGACTCAAATATTTACCTATATATATCTCAATAACATTTGATGTAAAAAAAAGGAGCTTCCAACTATGACTCACAGTTATTTTGTGATTCTTATGTGACTCAAATATTTACCTATATATCTCGACAACATTTGATGTAAAAAAAGGAGCTCGAGAAATTTTCCAATTTAGATTTTAGATATAAAATTACCCAAATTTCTAAAATAATATGTAATTAGAAATTGAAAAAAAACAAGAAAAAGAAAACATTTATATTTTCATTTATCTATCTTCACACTTGAAAGTACTCTATATATATATATAATATATACATATACACATTTTTCAACAAAACTTAGATATCATATAGGCAAGTAGAAAAACTATGTATAAATATAGCAAGAACTTTTTTATTCATTTCATGGCTACCCAATGATGAAAAGATTCCAAATATGACTCAATAATTTTGTGCTTCTTGTGAGTCGTGACTCAAATATTTACCTATATATCTCATTAACATTTCATATAAAAAAACCAAAGAATTTAGACAATTTGCCAATTTAAATTTTAGATATAAAATTATCCAAATTTTTAAAATAACATGTAATTTGAAATTGGAAAAAAAGTATTTATATTTATATTTATCTATTTATCTTATTTCTTATTTACAAAATTTAAAGTTTATTTTTTTTTAATTTAAAAGAGGCTATATCAATATTAATATCAATGTTAATAAATATGATGCTACATAAAGTTAAAAAAACATTTCATAAGAGGAATCATAAAATATTAATGTAAATAATTAAAAAATTATGCAATATTTTAACTATAGATAATTCAACCATATATATTTATTGGGAAAAATGAGAGAGAATATGATTATTAAATTTAAATTGGAAGGTTATAAAATGATACAATTTCTATATGATATTTTTTAATTTTGATGATATTGTATTTTAAAAAATTTAGAAAAAATTAGATATAATTATTTAAATCATAATTTATTAAATAATATATAAAAATTATATATAATTTTTTTTTAACTGTTGAATGAGGATAAAATAAATAATAATAATAAACTATATTAATGGCACTGTATATGATTCCCATTAGAATTAGGACCTTATCCTCCCCTGCAACCTTATAATGCTGGTGAACAACAGACCTTATCCTCCACCGCAAACTTCTAATGCTGGTGAACAAGAGAAAGGACCTTATCCTCCACCGCAAACTTCTAATGCTGGTGAACAAAAGAAAGGACCTTATCCTCCACCGCAAACTTCTAAGGCTGGTGAACAAGAGAGTATGAAATGATCTATGAAGACTGTGAACCGAAAAAGAGGACAAGATGCCTCAGAATTATGCTAGCCTTATGAAATGCTTGTAAGACAAAAGTGGAACATTTGGCACATTTGAGGTTTGTAGAGAAAAAACGATCGAGTTCTGAAAATTCAGACCTGCTATACAGGACGGGTATCTCTTATTCATAGAAAAATAGGACAAATATGAAGCAAAATGATTTAATAGAGTCTAGGATTTTTTAGCTATTTTTAAGGTAAAAGGAAATATAAAAGGTTTAAGTTGTTTTTAGTGTTAATGTTTGGAATTGTTTTTTTAGATTTTTCTTGTTTAATTTTTCTAAAATTTTGCAATAATTTATTGAAATCACTTAGTTTGATGAATAACCCTACATAATAAGAATGTTTTAGAGATTTTTTAGAGTGAAGAATCCATATATATAATAAAAAAACTAATTTAAATAACACAAATCAAAATTTTACTATAAATTTTTCAGCCAAATTCAAATAACTAAAACCACCCTCAACAATTTGCATATGAAAAATTCAGTTCAGTAACAAATATTTAAAACAAAATAACTATGGATACGCCGAAGATTGCTTACTTATGACTGCCTCCAGTCGTTTCTTACTTATGACTGCCTCCAGTCGTTTCTAGGGTTTGTAGATCTAAATCTCGATCTGGGTACAGAACAACACACTTCTTCACTTAGCAATCAAACCTTGCAGAGCCTGTATCTTCTGACGATGCCTCTACGTTCAAATCAAAAGTATTAGCTGCCTTATCTAGATGATTACCCGTTTGAATACTATGATTTTCGCTGTGATTATTCAAGTTACCCCTAGGTGCCAATACACAGAAATCTTCACACTCGAAAGAGGGATTCCAGGGCGAGATACAATTAATCATATTCATATCTGTGTTTCCTCCCATGGCTGCGATATCCTCTGAAATACTGAGTTTCATCTGCTTGGTCTTCATATATTGAATTCTATCCAACAAAGCAGCAAATTCCTCGAAATCGTCTTCAGTACTCTCTAATGCCCCGTGCTGGCGTTCGGCATCTACTTGATCTCTTCCATTTTTTGAGGCCTCGGCTCTACTTGAAGTAGACGATGATCCCATCTCGAACGTTAGTTCCGGTCCCTTCGAATCCATGGATTCAAGTTATAAATGAATACCAAAATATAGCCCTAGCCCCGAAAGTTTGAACACTGGTGGAGCCACTGGTAGCAACTCAGAAGCGTGAAAATCAACTAGGAAGCCTGAAAATCCAGAGAGAAAAAAATTAATAAAACTTTTCTGCAATAAAATCTTTTACACAATTTTCTTCTGAAAATCCTTATAACATATAAAAATCTACATTCACTTAAAAGGCACTTGCAATACAGAAAGGGCGAAATTTCCACGAAACAAAGAAATTAGAAAGCTGCACTCTTACAGAACCATGACTTCGCAGAGAATCTTGAATATCTAACAGGTGCCGGTCTTTCCGTTCTCTTCGTTAATTCAAAATTCTTTGCAGTGAAATAATGACTGACACCAACCCCGTGGAATAAATTTTTGCTTTTATATCACTGCGCTTGTCCATCATCTATTTGCATCGGCTGCTCTTCACGACCTTCCGTCATCCACGTGCCGTTAAAGCATATACTTGTTGTAGGGCATCGGATTCCTGATACTTTTGGTTGTCGAGTTAATTTTAGATAAGTATTTTAGATAAGTTTTATTCTATTATATTGTTGTAATTTAAGGATTTTGTTTTTTATCTTGAAAGTTATGGAAATTTTGGTCATATTTTAAAAAAAACTGATAGAGATTTTGTTAATCTAAGTAAAAATTATCAAATCTATTTTTCACTGTTTTAGAGGTTTTTCATGGTGCTGAACCTATTTCTACCATCAAATATATGATTCAAACACCCCACTATAATTTTTTTGATTTTTTTTGCT
>APFE030554913.1:75871-99371 GCA_000404065.3 Pinus taeda | reverse complement strand
CCGATTGGCACTGATTAGTTCTAAATGTTGAATAAGATTACTTTGAATTTAGGTTAGAATTAGTTTTGAATTTAATGTTAATTGGAAAATTAGGTTGAATTTAAATTAAAGCCAATTTTAATATTAAATAAAAAAATACACACTTCAAAATATGGTTTATTGGTTAAATTAGGCAAATTTGAATTTTGGATTACATACTTTTTATAATTCTTAATAATACTTAATGAGGGATGTTTTTTAAAGTTAAAAATTTACTTCAATTTTTTATTTTTATTTTTATTTTTTTATGTAGTGGGAAAACCTACAATAATTCAATTGTCAAAATAGCAATGGGATAGCTATCACTAGTTACTATTAGCAAATACAGATTGACTCATCACCTTTATTTAAGGAAAACCCCATAGCTTGTAATTACCTTGTTGTAGTTAGTAAAGGGATAGGCTTTCACTCTTACCAAATCCCTTTGGATTGAACACTTAACCAAACAAAAACAATTTAAAACATACTCCAATCCAAAAAATCTATTGAGGTGAATTTTTATTGGAGGTGTCTTTAGTGCAACTTTTTGGATGTTTTGGTGTCAGAATCCACCAGAAAAATTTGAGGTGAAATCTTGATTTATGTTATTTAAACTGGTTTTTTAATTGTATCTATGGATTCAGCACCTTGAAAAACCTGTGAGGCACTTCGATTGTGCAGAGGTTACCAATCAAACTTATAATTTCAATAAAATTTTAGAGAAATTAAATAAAAAAATTCCCAAAAAAAACATAAAAATTCACAGTAAAAATAACTCGATTTTTAATATCACCCTAACTAATTCCCACTTTCAATATATCTAATAATAACTAAACCGTACACATACAAAATAAATAATGTATGGTATATATAAAAGAAAGAGGAGTATTTGAATGGTTAAGATTGAAAACTAGGTATAAATCTTTGTTTACAAACTCAAACTCGTGAGAATAATTTATGCGAAAACAAAAAGTTATTGTCATCATTACAAAAATGCGTGGAATAAAGGTTTTTAATTGTCCCACCCATTCTGGCCCATGCTGGGAAAATTAAGGAAAGACGTAGGGAATACTTTTTTAAATGTCCAAAGAGGGTATCACCCGCTGTCCCATGCGTTTGCCTTCACACCCTGAGTTTTTGAGTACTCCTTGTCAGAGAGCTGAAATATAAGATAGAGAACAGTTTTACCACGTGAGCACGATAACTTAGTTCTTGAATTATAAGATACATAACAGTTTTACCACATGAGCAAGATAACTTAATTCTTCTAATGTTTGAGTAATAATTTTTTTTGGAAAAATTCAATAATCATTTTTTTTTGGGAAAATTCAATAATCATTTTTTTTGGAAAATTCAATAATCATTTTTTTTGGAAATTGAATAATCATTTCTTTTAAGTTATTGCATATTTCATATATTTTAAGTCTCTAAAAATTGGAAAATTTGCCGGTGTTTTAATAATAAATTTTGAGTTTTTCTTTGTAATTTAATTTATAGTTTAGGTTATATTTTTTTTAAAGTTTTTTTTTTTTTTTTTAAATATATTTTTCAATTAGAATTTAATTTTTTTGATTATTTATTTTTTTTTTTTTTTAAGTATTTTTATATTAGTATTAATTTTATTTAATAACTTGTAGTCTTTCGAATATATGTTTAATTTATGAATATGTTTAGTATTTCAATTTTTTAATTTTTTCTTTTAATTTTGAGTTAATAAATTTCAATCAAGTAATTATGATCTTTTCAAATTGTAACCACAATTTATTAATTATGTTTGATAGATCATTACGTCTCTTTCCTATATTCCAAAACTTTATTTTCTTTAGATTATCAAAATTATGAATAGATATTTAATTTAGCTATTTAGTTTAAATTACGTTAAGTTTCTAAGTTTTTAAATTTGAAGGAAATTTTCTCTTTGTTTTAATGATAATTTTTTGAGATTTTCTTGTAATTTTCTTTGTAAATTAATTTGTTACGTAGGATTATATTTTGTAAAGTTTTATGATGTTCTATTTAGGTTTTTGTTTATTCTAAGTTTTTTAATTAGATGCTTCAAATTAGAAATCCGTACAATCTTCCAAACATCAACATAAACACAATTTATCAATCATGCTTGATATTTCAAACTTTTGTTTATTCTAAGTATTTTACTTGATTTTTCAATTGAGAAATCAACCCCAATTAGCCAACTCTTATTCTTTCAACTTAAGTTCATTTTATTAATCATGCTTGATATATAGGTTAGGTCTCTTTGATATCTTCCAAAACCTTATCTTCCTTGATTTTAGCTTAAGCTCATTTTATTAGTCATGCTTGATGTTAGAGTCAGTCTGTTCAGCCCTCCGTCAGAGATCAAAGCTTCTTTTGTTGCATTTCATTTTAGGTGTCTCATTCAGCTTGATCATCTGCATTCCATTAGGAGCATCGATCTTCTGACAGAAGGGTCTTATCTCCATACTTCCCTCGTGTCATGTACCTGCTGGTTCGTATCTAATCATCAAAGTTCATCAAAATCAATCTTATAGTCATTATGGATGTTTTTATTTGTCAGCCAAGAGTCATGTCAGTCATTAGGTCTAGGGTTTCACAAATTTTGTCTTCAATGTGTCTAATAATTCCAGCAGGCCATGAGGATGTTCCTAATAAGTTTTATTCGAAATTTTTCACTATCAAGAATGCTTGAGAATGATTCTTCTTCAAAACTCTGTTTTGAAGAAGAAATCGTGAAATTTTTTTTTGTAATAAATATGTAATTTTTAAGGTTTTTCAAGTTCTACAGTTCTTCAGTGCAGCCCTAGTCATCCTTTGCCGAAATTCAATGCCATCATCCCTACAAACAATTGCCAAGAGTTTGACAATTTCAGTCAAAAATCAAAGGAAATAACAAAAAACAGAGTTTGTATTAGAAAGTGAAAGGGCCAAAGTGGAAACATAAGAAAGTGGGTTTCTACAAAACAAAAATCAAATCCATGACTATACAAGATATTTTCACCATTCAAATGTCATTTTCACACAAGAAGTTGTCAAAGACCCAAGGGAAAATCGTGGAGGAGCGAAATTTGTGTTTGAAGCCGGGACTGTGTGTTGGAATGTTGCGCAGCGGATTGGGAGGAGGTCGCAGTGCACCGGGAGGTCGCGACGCATAGAGTTGCCGTTCACAGTGTTATTTTGAACGTGCGTGGCACATATACAGGTCACGACGCACTGGGTTGTACGCGCGGCGCACAGAACTGCCAACTGAAATTTCATCACTGCTTCCAAATTTATGCAAATTGACCGAGTCTTCTATGATCTAAGTAAGTGTGTGAGCCTTTGCCATTGCTATTAAATGGTGTTTGCTCTGATTTGAGAGAAGAATATAAGGTTTGAATGGTGAAAACATAAACCTTATCCTTTTGTTGAAGCTGCTCCTTAGGGTTTCAAATGGTGTTTTAAAAAGTCATTTTCATGCTGAATACTCACTGTCATACTATCATTTCCTACCTGTGATTCCTTTCCCCTCACTGTCACATCATTATACAGTCCCTCTCATTTTCCCCTATATTCTAAAATCATTCATATCATTTGTCCCCATTTTGTTTTTTGTTTTTCCTATCCCTAAACACTACCATTTCTTATCATTATGCCTTTCCCTATATCATTTGCAAAATCCCTAAATCCTCAATTCCCAACAGTCAAGTGATTGTTATTGCACACCTTAATTTCACTTGAAAAATTCCACTTTTACCACTGTTCCATATTCCTCACAGTCCCTCATTTCCCTTTAGCACATTTGGCATTGAAAACAAAGGCACCAATTAGTCATTCTCAACAAACCAAACATACACCTTGCTTGAAACATTATGGAAATGGAGACTGATTCATCATATGAACAAGACAATTATTCTACCACAGAGCTTCATGCACCGAGAGGCCTCGTAAGGGTGGTAGACATGTTAGAGAAGAGCCCACCTCATTGACTCAATTGTAGGCCTGCCTACTTGCCATGGCATGTTTCCAACAACAATCATGCTTTCAGTATTGTGAGATGATTTCTCAGATTCAATATCATCAAGAGTTGACTTAGTTGTTTGTTTTACATTTGCATGATGGTCAGGTAACTCTTCCTGGTGTAAATTTCACCTTGACACCAGAAACCATTTGTCAAGCAACAGGAATACCGAATGTAGTTGAGGAATGGAACAAAAGGTAACAGGTAGATAGAAAACAATATGAACCATACATCAGGCCTAGCTATGTGAGACAGCTTAGCAGGGTTTTCCCATTTTGGTTTTTGAAAGAATCCTATGCGTCGTTGATGAGACTCATTATCAGATATTTCAGTTCTGAAGGCCGCTTCTCAGGCCTCTATGCATGCCATATCAGGTTATTGATGCATTTCACGGAAGTAAAGATGATGAACATTCCATATTTCATGTGCTGAAACATCGAGAGGGTGACTCCTCTTGTGCAGAAGAAGACTCCTGAACAACAGTACAATAGCATTTATCACTATGCGCTCATCAATTTCATTTTTGTACATCTGCTTGGTTTGCAGGGTATCACATGGGAAGACTTCATTTCCTGTGAGTTTTTCACAGCTTCAGTAGCTCATCAGGATGTTGTGCATGATGCGGGTGAACCTTCACATCAGTATGGAGGTCAGGAGATGGAGATTACTAGCGTGTTGACATATGTCTCCTATCAGAGAGGCATGAGAGGATTGTTTGTAGCAACCCGACGAGTACTATCTCCACCTGGGGTGGAAGGGGTCTCGTTGCCGTCATCAGAAGCATAGGTACAGGTACAGGACAAAGGCAAGAAGCTTATGCAATATGAGGGCCCTTCAGGTGGCCGAGACACTGATTTCATCCTCATTGATGATGATGTGAGCTCTCCTAGCTCTAAGCTGAGGGAGATTATTCAAGAGTAAAAGGCCAAGATAGATGCATTGACCGACAAGTTTTAGAGAGCTCAATGGGTCATAAATTATTTGGAGCAGTGAAACAAACAATTTGAGGATCAGCATACAATCGTGGAATTGCAAAACATCTCTGAAAACCGCCAAGCTACCCAAAGACAGAGGGTGGAGTTCACTTCCCTTGAGCAAGAGATCAATGCCGATCAGGATGCTTGGCTTGAGAGGATCAACATTCATCTTGAGAAGCTGTTGGTGAAGGAAAAAAAGGACAAGGACATGCTGAGGCACATGAAAAACCATTATTGGGCACAAACTCATGTTTGTAAAGCGAGGATCAAAATCCTGAAGGCAAGGCTAAGGAGAGCACTAAAACGATGCAAAAGGCATGATAGGCTCCGAATCTTGGCCGAAGATTCTTTGGTTGAGCATGATACTTAATGATGGACTTCAGTCCAAATTTCAGCAAATTTGGAGAAAATTTTGTCAATTTTGAATTTTTTGGCTTCAAAACAGATTTTCTTGCCCAACACGTAGCACCACTTGGCGCGCGCTTATAATTGGGAGATCCTTTGGAGGAAAACTTTGCATTTCTAGATTTGCTATGAAAAGTTATGCATGCTAATGAATTACATAAGGATTTCATCATGTTCTGGGTTTCCTAAAGGGTCAAAAACACACAAAAAATGACCTTTCTGCCACTTGTTGCACCCACAGGAAGTAGTCTTGTGAGATTGAATTTTTGGAGGGGAAAATGACATCCAAATCTAGAAATTCCACTTGGGCTGGAAAGTAAACAGGCCCGGATTTCCAACAAGCTATCATGAGCTCAATTTGGACTTCGGGAAGGGCCTCAAAATCAGCTCCAAATTTGTGCTACGCATAGAGATTTTGGGCATGGCGCATAGAGAATTTTGGCCTATTTTTCACTCTTCAGCTCAGAATTTCGGCCAGTTTTGACTAGTTTCATTTTTTGATATTACTCTCGATCTAACTTGATGTAATTTTATGACTATGATGTAATTTTGGCACATTTTCACTTGTCTTAGTAGATTCATTCACCAAAAGGTGAAATGTGAGTGAATGAATGAGTTTCCTAGCATATAGAGGAAACTTGTTACATTGCCTATTTTTCAGTTCCTTGCTTAGATATGGTTGAAAAAACTCCTACAATGATGAGCTCGACCCCTAGAGGCATGGGAAGGAGTTAGGATTTTCTATATCATGTATTTTTTCAGTCATTTTCAGGGTTGGACACTTGGGATTGCTTGGCACTTCATTGTACATTCATTTTCAGCATTTTTGGCAAAGGAAAGACGAGGGTTTTGCAGCACTTGTTGGGATCCTTGTGGCTCTGTGTTTTGATGGTGTTTTTATTCATGTAGTTGTAAGTTCATTGATGTTTTATGTATGCCATTTCCCTTCTCTTTGCTTCTGAAATTAAACAAATTTAGTGACAAAGGTAGAATTCATGAGTTTGTTGTGCTCTGCCTTAAACTTTGTTTAGTTTTACATGTTTTCATCTGTTTGGAGAGGATTCTTGTATCCTCTTTCCCTCTTCAGCCCCTCATCGATATTTTCTATCCATTCATTTAATCTAAAGCATCAAAACTACTACCTACCTTGCCCCAACTGGAACTCTGCAAAAATTTGGGCTCATCCTCAGACCCAAATTCGCCTTTCCCTTTTTCCAACAAAAAACCCCCAAAAAATCAAATCAAATACTTGCACTTGATACCTAGCCTAAAATTAGTTTTTATTTTAGTCCTCTCAAGCCCCATCGATTATCTTTTGCTGAGATTGACCCGGAGAGAGCCCTCTCCTGTCCTCATAGGGCTAGCTACGAGGTTGAGCGTGGTTTGATGTGGACCTAGAAGCTTACCTTTTCAGCCTGAGGTAAATCTAGGCTCTAACATAGTGGCGACTCCGCTGGGAAACATAATCCTTTGTTTTTTAGACTTCTTCATTTTATAAACTACAGACGGAGTCTGAAGATTAGCCAAGTAGCCTTCGAAACGCTTTTTCTTTGCATTAGCGCAAGTAGATAAAAGCTACTTCAGTTAATCTTTCATCTAGTCTTATGAACAGAAGGCTCAACCTACAAAACACCCCAGTACTTCTGATAATTCTAAGCTTTCGGGTGATAATTTTAGGATTTGATAGGCTGAGAAAGTTTTTTATGTCCATTTGATTTTTTGAAAATAACACACTGGCTTCAAGGAGATATACCAGAGCTAATCCAGATCTAGATCGTCCTCCTGCCTACGAAAATCCCAATTTGATTCCAAGACTCCTTCGTTAAGAGAGCTCTGTGACTCCCGTGTTTAAATCTCATTCATGCCCTACGATTTTCAAGTATCTTGCAGAGCTTTATTTTGATGAATAGTTTGAGTTATCATTGTTTGAAACCACATCCAAAAGTGTTGTTGGTTCTACAATCCCGAATCTGAACTTTGTTGTAGCTCTTGAAATTGAAAAGACCAATAAGTCTATTGAGAATTATATTTTGAGACAGCTCTAGACTGTAATTGTGGCTTCAAATATCACTGATTTCCTAGAAACTGCATATGCCACCCTTGGATCTTTCGTCACTTCATCCAGCTCAAGGATTCCTACCGAACCGCTCTTCATTCCCACCATTACTATGCAACCTATTGTCTCAGATCAAAAGTCTATAGTAAATTTACCTCCGTCTACTCCTACATCCAAAATTGCTTCTCCTCTGCACACCCCTCGTCATACACCTCACACATCAGCTGCACCCACTCCTCCAACATCCCCAAGACCGAATTCGCCGAGAGCCATGGCTGCTCGATTTGCTCCTCATCTATTACCTCAAAACTTGGATGACATGTCTGATGACTATCAAAGTAAGATTCCATTGTTTGATGGCACTCCTCAAAGTGTTCTGGCTCAACAACATGTAGACAGAATGGCAGATTTCTTCGATCTGCATGAAATTGATGCAGAGAACGTGACCATGAGATTATTTGTGCAAACTTTCGGCAGGAAGGTAAGAAAATGGTTTAGAGCTTTTGCAGCTAGAATTATTCCCACATTAGCTGAGCTTCAAGATAGTCCTTGGATTGCTAGGAAGTAAAGAAAGATCCTCTGCAAATCACGTCTAAATATACCAAGATCAAGCGGAATTTCGGTGAGTCCGTGCAAGACTAATGTATTAGATTCAATGCGGTTTATAATGCAATTGCTAATGATTTAAGGCCATCTAGAAAGTCAGGTTTGCTTAAGTTCCCGTATGGTTTTGATCCGAACATGGCATACCAATTGAGAGAGAGAGATCCGGCTACCTTAGAAGAAATGCAAAAAATTGCCGTTAGTGTTGAGGCAAATTTGAATGACAAGAGAGCTAGATTGAAAGCCAAGAAGGGAGTCTCAATAAAGGAAGAAGCTTCTACATCAGACCAAGTACTTCGCAAGGTAGAAAATATGACCAAAAGGTTAACACTTGATAAGCCCGAACCGCAGATTCAGAATCCCAATTTCCATGGCTAGCAACAACCACAATTCAGGATGAAACAACGTGAGGAGAGAGCACAAGAACCGACACCACAACAACAGCAACTAAAGACACCTCTTCAGTATAATTTTGTTGGTCCCAAATATGATGATGAAGATAATATAATAGGAGAAGAAATTCACTTCTTTACTCCTTATGACATGCCCACCTTTATCACTGAAGATGATGAGTATGCAGAAAATTCAGTTGTACAGAAGGATGATGATTTTATCTTGGCAAATGACACAACTCTTGAAGAAGAGTCGAATTAGTATCATAGAGGTTATATGAATGCCTTTTCCGCCCAACAACGTTAGTATTCACTTAGAAATAGAAATGTACCCATCACTCTAATATAGAAGAGAAAGGAAGTTCCAACATCTAAGAATGAGTCACCTGTTGTATTAAAGAAAGGAAAAGAAATTGCTGATCCTACTACTAGTAAGTCTCCACCAGTAAATGAAAGAGTAAATCATCCAATTGTATCAAAGGATAAAGCTAAAAGAAAAGATGTTCCAGCCAAAGAGTTAGAAAATATTTTAGCTTTTAGTTTAGAAAATGAAATTTCCAAATTGAAGGTATCCATTCCCTTGACTGAACTAATGAGGAACAACAATTATAGAGGTCAAGTCTCTAAAATTCTAAATTTTGACCCAATGTCTGATATGGTGAGTGTGGAAGATGATCAACCTGAACTAATTTTTTGACCAGCATTCAATGGTGAGTCTCCAGACAGTGATGTGCCACCTTTTTATATTAGTCTAAGATTGCATGAGTTTGTGTTGCATAATTCCATGTTTGATTCCGGCGCTTCCCACAATCTTATGCCGAAGGCTATCATGGAGAAGTTGGGTTTGGACATCACTAGGAAATACCATGATATTTATTCATTTGATTCTAGCAGAGTGAGATTTATTGGGCTCATTAAAGACTTGGTTGTAAGTTTGGATCAGATTCCAACGAATAATGTTTTGATGGATGTTGTTGTGGTAGACATTCCTCCTAGATTTGGTATGTTTCTTTCCAGGTCTTGGGGAGAAAAATTGAAAGGGACATTACAACTAGATTTCTCCTATGGAATGATTCCTATGTTTGGCCAAATGAGAAAATTGTATCGGGAACAAAAAATGAAATACATGATTAAATCAAGGAGAAATTGATTAATCATCCGATTAATTATGTACATACAGATTTAGAGTCTATTGTTTTGTATTTAGATAGTTTCAATGATATAGATAGTCAGTTAGTTGAAGCAGATGATATTTCAGAAATAGCAGAGAATTTCAGAGAAGTTTTGAAGAAAGAAGGACAAGAACAAGAAAATACCATTGAGCAATCAGATAAAGATAATGGACAGCAAGTAAAAAAACAAAGCTAACATAATTTTAGCACTTAGAAGAAGAGGAAGATGGTCTGTGGACCATGGAGTTCGATGGAGCAGTGGGAAATTATGGTGCTGGAATTGGCATTTGGGTACGCAGTCCATTGTCTGCTCTCAACAAAGTGCCTAGTAATGTGCGGGTATGTTCTTACAAGCTAGCTTTTGATTGTTCAAACAATGAGGCTGAGTACGAAGCTTTGATTGCTGACCTAAATATTCTAAGAAAGTTGAATGCTAAGAGGATTGTTGTATATGGTGAGTCCGAATTGGTGATTAAGCAAGCCAAAGGTGAATATCAAGCAAAACATCCTCAGATGTGGGCTTACGTAATGTTGTCCTATATATCCTGAAGTTTCTTTCAGATTATACCTTGAAGTGTGTGCCTCGTATTCAAAACAACATTGTAGATGCACTTGCTAAGGCAACGAGTAATTTGAAGATTCTGATGAACTCAAGTAATAAATTCGAAATCCATGTGAAACATCATCCGACTGTCCCAGAAAATAAGAAATATTAGCAAGTTTTCCAAGATGACGAGGAGATTGATGATTTTCTGCAAAACAAAGGTAAGTTCAAAGATACCTCAATTGATTTGGAACATGATGATAGTAAAGATGATGTGCGGATCAATCAAATGGAAGTGTTGCTACTAAAGGATAATATTATTCATAAAGGCTTGATACCTTTAGAAGAACTCTTTGATCAAGATGACGTAGCCCGCAAACCAACATTGCAGCCAACAAAGAAAGGAGTTGAAGAGGTGAACATTGGAATGGCTAAAAATCCAAAAATGGTAAAACTGTCCAAAGCATTTCCACAAAAGATAAAAGCAAAATATATCAGCTTATTGTCATCCTTTGCTGATGTGTTTGCTTAGGACTACTCCGAATTGAAGACATATGATACCAATATAATTCAACACACTATCCCTATCAAGCCTAATCAGAAACCTTTTAGACAAAAGTTGAGAAGGCTAAATCCAAAAATGTTGCCATCAATTGAGAAGGAGGTTAACAGGTAGTACAAATTAGGAATCATTGTTCCCATCAAATTTTCTGATTGGATCTCTAATTTGGTGCTTGTACGAAAGAAGACAGGTGAGATTCGTTTGTGCATTTATTTTAGGAATCTCAATAAAGTTTCATTGAAAAATAATTATCCGTTGCCAAAAATGGATCATATAATTCAGCGAGTAGTTGGAGCATCTTGTATGTCACTACTCGATGCTTATTCTGGATATAACCAAATTTTGGTCCATGAAGATGACCGAGACAAAACAGCGTTCACCACTCTGTGGGGGACTTTTCATTACGCTAAAATGCCTTTCGGTTTGAAGAATGCAGGTGCCACATTTCAGCGAGCAATGGATATGGCTTTCGAAAATGAGAAGGATGTATTTTTGGTTGTGTACCTTGATGGTTTGACGGTGTTTTCTAATTCAAATGAGGAACACATGTATCATTTGAAAATTGTCTTTCAAAAGTGCAGAAAATATGGTGTGTCGTTCAATCCGAAGAAGAGCTTGTTTTCCATGGATGAGGGCAAACTACTTGGACACATTATCTCAAAAGATGGCATTCATATTGATCCAACATGTGTAGAGGTGATTCAGCAAATTGACCTTCCCCAGAACAAGAAGGAGATACAATCTTTTAATGGTAAGATGAATTTTTTATGCCGCTTTGTGCCTAATCTTGCTGAACACTTAAGAGAGATTACAAACATGCTTAAGAAGGACAGCCAAGTGAAGTGGACGGAAGAGGCTGTAAAATCTTTCAATCTAATAAAATTGTCTCTTTCTTCAGCTCCGGTTCTAATCAGTTCAGATTACACTCAGGATTTTATACTGTTTTCATTTGCTTCGGAGCATACTATGGCAGCTGTATTAATGCAACAAAAAGATGAGCATGAAATACCAATTGCTTTCTTCAGCCGAACTTTAAGAGACGCAGCCTTGAAGTACAACATCATTTAAAAACAAGCCCTTGCACTTGTAAAAACATTGAAATATTTTCGGGTATATATTCTACATTCTCATATTTTGGCTTATGTTCCTAATGCTATTGTCAAAGTTTTTTTGGTACAAACAAATCCGGAAGGAAGACAAGGCAAGTGGATTGTAGCTTTGTTGGTGTATGATGTGGTGATAAAACCCACAAAGCTTGTCAAAGGACAGGATTGGCGAAGTTAATGGCTGAATCAAATTTTCATGTCTTAGACATAAATCTGATCGCTGTTATGTCCGATGAGAATAAGGAAGGTTCGTCAATTCAGGCATCTGAAATTTTTCTTTCTCTGTGGTATTCAGATATTGTATATTTGCTTCAAAATTTGTCACCACCACCCGATATGGCTAGAAACCAAAGTAGAACTCTCAAGTTAAAGGCTGGTAAGTTTTGTATTTTCAATTCCGCACTTTACTGGAAATATCCCGGTGGTGTTTTGTTGAATTGTTTGGTGGAAGAAGAAGTGAATTAGGTCATGGAGGATTTCCATAAAGGAGATTGTGGCAGTCACCTTTTTTGGAAAACAACGACAAATAAAATTCTGAGAGCGAGATACTATTAGCTGACATTGTTTGCTGATGTATATAAGGTTTTTTAAGAGCTGTCATAAATGTCAGATTTTTTATGGAAGGCAGAAATTATAGCCTTTGCTGCTTAAGCCCATTGAGGTGAGTGCCCCTTTTCAACAGTGGGGGTTGGATTTCATTGGTGAAATTCATCCTGATTCTTCAGGTCAACATAGGTGGATTCTCACGGCGACAGATTATTTCACAAAATGGATCGAAGCAATTCCCACCAAACAAGCTACAGATGCGGTAATAATTTCATTCCTTGAGAATAACATTCTATTTCGTTTTGGTTGCCCGAATAAGTTAATCACTGATAACGCAACAACTTTCAAATAAAAAAAGATGCTTGAATTTTGTAACAAGTGTAAAATCATTTTGGGACACTCAACTGCCTATCATCCGCAAGGCAACGGATTGGCAGAGTCTTCTAACAAATATTTGGTCAACATCATTAAAAAGTTGATGGAAATAAACAAGAAAAGTTGGCATAAGAAGTTGGTCAATGCACTTTGGGCAGATCGAGTGAGTAAGAATAAATCCATTGGTATGCCCCCCTTTGAGCTAGTTTATGGAGTTGATACAGTGTTTCCTACCTCTCTCGCAGCTTCGGTAGTCAAAATTCTTCAGGAGGCTGGCAGTGAAGACGATCATATATAGAGAAGACTAAATCAAATGATCCATTTGTAGCAGACGAAGAAGTTTTTCAGAACACTTTGAAGCTGCAGGAAAGAATTAAGAAAATTTATGACATAAAACCAAAGTAGGACAAATTTCAATTAGATGACATGGTGTTGAATTGGGATGCAAGGAATGAGGAAAATGGTAAACATGGTAAGTTCGAAAATCTCTGGAAAGGACCCTTTAAAATTGCTACATATCATGGTCAAAATGATTTTCTTCTGAAGCATATGAACGGGGAAGATTGTCCAGGAGGGTGGTCAATGGTCAGCTTCTCAAGCGGCACCATTTTTGAGAAGTTTTCTGCTATTTACATTGTCACTGTATATACCATTTTATTTCAGTTTCATTGCAAGAGTGTGCTGTGATCTTTTCTTCAGTTTGGGGCCTGAAGTGAAGGCTATAATTCTGAAGAATGATTTCAGCTTTGGTTTGAGTGTGTCGAGTCAGTCTTTCAGTCATTTTAAATTTAAAATTGAGTCAGTTTGAGTAAAGTTTCAGTTAATATATTGAATCAAGAACCTTGAGTGGATTTCTCGAAATAATGGACTCCATAGCCCAATGAATGAAGGCACTGCCTACTCTCCCAAAAATCTGTAGTTCTTGGCACCTCCAAGGAGCTACCATCCCAATTGGAGCCAATGTTAGAGTCGGTCTGTTTAGCCCTCCGTCAGATATCAAAACCTCTTTTGTTGCATTTCATTTTAGGTGTCTCATTCATCTTGATCACCTGCATTCCATTAAGAGCATCGATATTTTGATGGAAAGGTCTTATCTCCATACTTCCCTCATGTCATGTACCTGCTGGTTCGTGTCTGACCATCAAAGTTCATCAAAATCAATCTTGCAGTCATTATGGATGTTTTTTTTGTCAGCCAAGAGTCATGTAAGTCATTAGGTCTAGGGTTTCGAAAATTTTGTCTTCAAAGTGTCTAATAATGCCAGTAGGCCATGAAGATGTTCCTATTTATTCCATATTTTTCATTATCAAGAATGCTTGAGAATGATTCTTCTTCAAAACTCTGTTTTGAAGAAGAAATCGTCAAATTTATTTTTGTAATAAATATGTAACTTTTAAGGTTTTTCAAGTTCTATAGTTCTGCAGTGCAACCCTGGTCATCCTTTGCCGAAATCCAATGCCATCATCCCTGCAAAAAATTGCCAAGAGTTTCATCATTTCAGTCAAAAATCAAAGGAAATAACAAAAAACTGAGTTTGTATTAGAAAGTTAAAGTGCCAAAGTGGAAACATAAGAAAGTGGGTTTTTGCAAAACAAAAATCGAATCCATGACTATAAAATATATTTTCACCATTCAAATGTCATTTTCACACAAGAAGTTGTCAAAGACCCAAGGGAAAATCACGGAGGAGCGAAATTTGTGTTTGAAGCCAGGACTGTGTGTTGGAATGTTTTGCGACGCATTGGGAGGAGGTCGCAACACATAGAACTGCCATTCGTAGTGTTATTTTGAATGTGCACGGTGCATATATGGGTCGCGGCGCATTGGGTTGTGCGCGCGGTGCACAGAGCTGCAAACTGAAATTTCATCACTGCTTCCAAATTTATTCAAATTGACCCAGTCTTATATGATCCAAGTAAGTGTGTGAGCCTTTGCCATTGCTATTAAACGGTGTTTACTGTGATTTGAGAGAAGAATATAAGGTTTGGATGGTGAAAACATAAACCCTATCCTTTTGTTGAAGCTGCTCCTTAGGGTTTCAAATGGTGTTTTAAAAAGTCATTTTCATGTTGAATACTCACTATCATACTATCATTTCCTACCTGTGATTCCTTTCCCCTCACTGTCACATCATTATATAGTCCCTCTCCTTTTCCCCTATATTCTAAAATCATTCATATCATTTGTCCCCATTTTGTTTTTTGTTTTTCCTATCCCTAGACACTACCATTTCTTATCGTTATCCCTTTCCCCATATCATTTGTAAAATCCCTAAATCCTCAATTCCCAATAGTCAAGTGATTGTTATTGCACACCTAAATTTCACTTGACAAATTCCACTTTTCCCACTGTTCCATATTCCTCACAGTTCCTCATTTCCCTTTAGCACATTTGGCATTGAAAACAAAGGCACCAATTAGTCATTCTCAACAAACCAAACATACACCTTGCTTGAAACATTATGGAAATGGAGACTGATTGATCATATGAACAAGATAGTGATTCTACCACAGAACTTCATGCATTGAGAAGGCCTCGTAAGGGTGGTAGACATGTTAGAGAAGAGCCCACCTCATTGACTCAAATGTAGGCCTACCTACTTGCCATGGCATGTTTCCAACAACAGTCACGCTTTCAGTATTTGTGAGATGATTGCTCATATTCAGTATCATCAGGAGTTGGCTCGGTTGTTTGTTTTACATTTGCATGATGGTCAGGTAACTCTTTCTGGTGTAAATTTAACCTTGACACCAAAAACCATTTCTCAAGCAATAGGAATACCGAATGTAGGTGAGGAATGGAACAAAAGACAACAGGTAGACATAGTACACTATGAACAATACATCAGGCCGAGCTATGTGAGACAGCTCAGCAGGGTGTTCCCATTCTAGTTTTTGAAAGAATCCTATGCGTCGTTGATGAGACTCATTATCATATATTTCAGTTGTGAAGGCCACTTCTCACGCCTCTATGCATACCATATCAGGTTATTGATGCATTTCACGAAATTAAAGATGATGAACATTCCATATTTCATGTGTCGAAACATCAAGAGGATGACTGCTCTTGTGCAGAAGAAGACTCTTGAATAGCAGTACAATAGCATTTATCACTATGCGCTCATCAAGATCATTGTTGTACATCAGCTTGGTTTGTAGGGTATCACATGGGAAGACTTCATTTCCCGTGAGTTTTTCACAGCTTTAGCAGTGCATCAGGAGGTTGTCCATGATGCGGGTGAACCTTCACATCAGTATGGAGGTCAGGAGACAGAGATTACTAGTGTGCCGACATATGTCACCTATCGGAGAGGCATGAGAGGATTGTTTGCAGTAGCCCGACGAGTATTATCTCCACCTGGGGTGGAAGGGGTCTCGTCGCTGTCATCAGCGGCACAGGTATAGATACAAGACAAAGGAAATAAGCCTATGCAAGATGACGGCCCTTCAGGTGGCCAAGACACTGATTTCATCCTCATTTATGATGACGTGAGCTCTCCCAGCTCCAAGCTGAGGGAGATTATTCAGGAGCAGAAGGCCAAGATAGATACATTAACCGACAAGTTGTAGAGAGCTCAATGGGTCATAAACTATTTGCAGCAGCAAAACAAACAATTGGAGGATCATCATACAGTCGTGGAATTGCAAAACATCCGTGAAAATTTCCAAGCTGCCCAAAGACGGAGGGTGGAGTTCACTTCGCTTGAGCAAGAGATCAACGCAAATTGGAATATTGGCTTGAGAGGATCAAAATTCATCTTGAGAAGCTATTGGTGAAGGAAAACAAAGAAAAGGACATGCTGAGGGACATGAAAAACCATTATTGGGCACGAACTCATGTTTGCAAAGTGAGGATCAAAATCTTGAAGGCAAGACTAACGAGAGCACTAAAATGACGCAAAATGAATGATAGGCTCTGATTATTGGCCGAAGCTTCTTTGGTTGAGCATGATACTTAATGATGGACCTTCAGTCCAAATTTCAACAAATTTGGAGAAAATTTTGTCAATTTTGAATTTTTTGGCTCCAAAACAGATTTTCCTACCCAACGCGTAGCGCCAATTGGGAGATCCTCTCGAGGAAAACTTTGCATTTCTAGATTTGTTATGAAAAGTTATGCATGCTCATGAATTACCTAAGGATTTCGTCAAGTTCTGGGTTGCCTAAAGGGTCAAAAACACACAAAAAATGACCTTTCTCCCACTTTTTGCACCCACAGGAAGCAACATTGGGAGATTGAAGGTTTGGAGGGGAAACTGACATTCAAATCTAGAAATTACACTTGGGTTTGAAAGTATATAGGTAGGTATTTCCAACGCGCTATCATGAGCTAAATTTGGACTTCGGGAAGGTCCTCAAAATCAACTTCAAAGTTGTGCTACACATAGAGATTTTGGGCACGGCACATAGAGAATTTTGGCCTATTTTTCACTCTTCAGCTCAGAATTTCAGCCAGTTTTGACTAGTTTCATTATTTGATGTTACTCTTGATCTAACTTGATGTAATTTCATGACCATGATGTAATTTTGGCACATTTTTACTTGTCTTAGTAGATTCATTCACCAGAAGGTGAAATGTGAGTGAATGAATGAGTTTCCTAGCATATAGAGGCAAGTTGTTACATTGCCTATTTTTCAGTTCCTTGTTTAGATATGGTTGAAACAACTCCTAGAATGATGAGCTTGACCCCTAGAGGCATGGGAAGGAGTTAGGCTTGTCTACATCATGTAATTTCTCAGTCATTTTCAGGGCTGGACACTTGGGATTGCTTGGCACTTCATTGTACATTCATTTTCAACATCTTTGGCAAAGGAAAGACCAGGGTTTTGCAACAATTGCTGGGATCCTTATGGCTTTATGTTTTTATGGTGGTTTTCTTCATGTAGTTTTAAGTTCATTGATGTTTTATGTATGCCATTTCCCTTCTCTTTGCTTCTGAAATTAAACAAATTGAGTGACAAAGGTAGAATTCATGAGTTTATTGTGCTTTGCCTTAAACTTCGTTTAGTTTTACATGTTTTCATCTGTTTGGAGAGGATTATTGCAGCATCTTGCCCTCTTCAGCTCCTCAGTGGTCTTTTCTATCCATTCATTTAATCTAAAGCATCAAAACTACTTCCTACCTTGCCCCAACGAGAACTCTGCAAAAATTTGGCTTCATCCCCGGACCCAAATTTGCGTTTCCCTTTTTCCAACAAAAAACCCCCAAAAAATAAAATCAAATCCCTACACTTCATACCTAGCCTAAAATTAGTTTTTATTTCAGTCATCTCAAGCCCCATCGATTATCTTTTGCTGAGATTGACCCGGAGAGAGCCCTCTCGGGTCCTCGTAGGGCTAGCTACGAGGCTAAGCCTGGTTTGACGTGGACCTAGAAGCCTACCTTTTCAGCCTGAGGTAAATATAGGCTCTAACACTTGATATATAGGTTAGGTCTCTTTTATATCTTCCAAAACCTTGTCTTCCTTGATTATCAAATTGATTTCAATTACTCAATTGGGTTAATTTTCTATTTGACCCCTATTTATCGATTCTCTTTCTTTTTTCCTTTTGATTTTTCTAATTGAGCTTGATATTTGGATCATTCCTCTTTTCTTATCCTTCATATAAATACTTCTTGGTCAATTGATTGATTTGATTCCTTAATTAGGCCTTTTTTTGTATCTTCTTAAGTATGTCCTTAGTTTTACAATCAATATCTTCATGTATTTGGATGCATATGAATGATTAATTTTTACTCAATCTTACAATTGGGCCCAATAAAGAAAGTCGGCTTCTTTGATTGAATTTTAAATCCTGATTGATTACGGGATTAGGCATGATTCTATAATAAAATTGATTTGCATTGTTTCAAAAATATATCATGCCTGAATTTCCTAATTAAGCTTTATCTCTTGATTGGGATATTTCCTCCAATTTGTTCCCTAACTTAGGCCCAATTAGAAAATTAGGCTTGATTCCTTGATTGCCCTTCTCTTTTCACTTTGAAAAGTAAATTTGGACTTAATCTCATGGTTACTCTGTTTTAATGTTGCATTTGAAAGGCTCAACTTTGGGTTTTATTTCACTATCAGAGCACCTTTTTTGGCATTTGAAAAACATATTTTTTCTTCTAATGTTTCAATCACATTCAATTTTCCAATAAAGTTGCTTCCATGTGAGCTTCAAAAGACTCCATTTTACAAATAATTTCATGATTTCCCTAAATGTTCAATGAACCATCTTTTTCTAGAGCTCATAAACGTGCAACTAACCACAAGTTTTTTAAAGGGGAATTAGAATGTGTGCATTTGTGAAATCTCTCATCACCTTTGTAGTGTGATGACAATCTTGCATTAACTATCCACTCATTCAATTTTTATTTTGTTCTGCAATCAATAGGGTATCCATGTGATTTGACCATTGAATTAAATATAAAACTATTAAATGTTGGCCTTATCATAATTAAAAAAAATTATTTGAACTACTCATTGCTAACAAGGTTATGCATCCAACATATGTTGATTTTATTTGCTATCAAATCTAATGTTCGAAGCACATTGATATGCTCATCAAACTACCATCTAATCTTACTCTATTTTCTATGCATGTCCATATACTCCATTCAAATTCCTTCCCTCTTATTCACTCATTTGATTTTCCATTTTTAAGGTGTTGGGATACACATGTTACTTGTAGATTTGGATATATTGTTTCAAAACTCTTATCACTCAACATGATATATTTTGAATTATCGAGTGAGCCTTTCATTATTCAAAGGGAATTTTCAATTGTTTATTTTTTGTTAGATCTCATGCCCCCCTCCCCCATCATAGAATTTAATAATCAATTCGTTGGTTTAACCTTTAACCGCTGGTTTGTAAGAGGTTATTATAAAAAAGCATTCAGTTTCTATTTTGAATGAAGGAATGTCCAAGCTTTTACATCCATGTAGAATTAATCTTCACCATTAGAGTGTGAATTCATTTAAAGGTTATGATTTGACTTAGTCTAGAGTCAATGGATCCTTATATTGATCAATCCTTCATTGTATTCGTATTTATTCAATTTAAAACAAATATTTGATTTTGAAAGAAGGGATGAACCTATTGATATTTTAAAAATAATGTTTCTCAAATTAGGTAGGTTTCATGTTATTTTGAAAACAACAACTCTAGATTTACTTATGAAATTGAAATTTTGGCATTCAAATTGTTTTAACTCTTTATATAATGAATTTAACATGTTATGTTGATGAGACTATTGAGATTTTTAAAATAATGTTTCTCAAATAAAGTAACTGTCAAGTTATTTTCTAAACAATATTTATAGATTTAATTATGAAATTGAAATTTTAGCATCAATTTTTTTTTAAATTCTTTATCTAATGAATTTAACATGTTATGTTGTTTCAAATGATGACATGGACTCGTGTATATAACCCCCAAATGGTATAGTAGAAGGAGGATTCCAATGAAAGAAAAAACTATAGAAGAGTAACACAACCTAGAAAAAGGGAACATCTAAGATAAAGTAGTCATCCAAGGATAACACATGACCATGGAAAGAGTGACAAAGTATTTAAGAAGTGCTATTTATGTAAACGCTGCCTAGAAAACTATAATTGAAAATACATGTTATTACTAGGGGAGTGGGTTATTCATGTTCATTAAATATGCAATAGGAATTCCCACTACCTTGGATTTCAATTAAAACAACAAGAAGATATTGATGTGGTACATAGTTTGCAAAGGTCCTTTATTAAAAATGTTGTTGCAAGACAAGGAGTAGTAGTTTTCAAAGATCCTCTATTCATAACACTATTGCAAGAAAAAGAGTAGTACCATGTGAAAAAATGATTAGATGGTTGATGGATCATACTAATCTGGTGTTGTCCCTACAATCACCACCCTCCAAAATTTTTCTCACGCTTGAATTTAGGAGCCTACTAAGGATCTTACTATTTGTCACTCTATGGTTACTCCATGGTCATTTAATGTCTTGAAAAGCATTTAATTCTTCAAGTCACTTGTACTCACATGCACAATCTTCTATGAGTTCATGAGAACACTTCCTTTATGCAAGTTTGAACAGACATAGCACCATCCATCAAGACAGTGCATGTGCAATGTTTAACTCATGGTGACAGTCAATGCACACTTTCACTAGTAGTCTCCCTCACTTTGGTTGTGTTTGTACTTTTATTACGAAGAGTTTTATCAATTATCACTTTTGGCACTTTTCTTTCACAAGTATCGCTTTCACATTTTCTTTTTTTCACTTTAATAAGTGGCATTTTCACGTTATCTTTACTCTAGCATGTGTCACTTTCAAGGTCGTTCGCATTTTTCAATTGTCGTCTTCATGTTTTCCTCCTGTCTCAAGTGTCGCTTTTATTGATTTCACTCATGTATGTGTCACACCTTTGCACACCACTAAAGTTAGTTTTGGCATACTCTTCCTCATTATATGGTCTTACATATCATTTGAATATTTTCTAGACACATTCCTACAACTTAGAAAACCTTTTAGTCACAATCGTCACTTCTATCGTAACTTGTGTTCTAAGTGTTGTAATGTGTTGTTTCAATTGTTGCACTTAGAAATAGGTTTCACTTTGCCATTGTTTTAAGGTGTGATTGTTATTCATGAGACCTATGAATTCCATTGGCTTGTATTGATGGAATTTATGTGTGCGGTCCATGTTTGAGTTGTGTTAGGATGCTTTTCTTTCTCCTACTTTGTTGGTCCCACACTTGGTCTAATTTCTACCGCAGGCTCGTGTTGATTTTCTCTCACATCACTTGGCCTTTGAGTCAAGTCATCAAGGAAGTTGAAAAAAAAAATATTTTGGTTTGAATCCCAATAGAAGGAATTTGCAGAGTTGAAGCATTTCCTCTGTTCTACACCAGTGGTCACATTACTAGACCTGCAAAAACCATTTGAGATTGAGACAGATGTTTCCAACTATGGTGCAGTTCTTACCCCACAGGGGCATCTGTTGGCATATCACAGGATCCAGAGTTATGCAGGAACACAACAAAACACATATATAAACATAAACATAAAGATGCAACAAAAATAGAACTTCATTTCATTAACATCAGAGAATTGAAATATGCTTACATATAGAAAAGAAATAAACTACCTCAGGTGATGGTAGCTTATCTCTGAGAAGAGATGTGGTGGCTATATCCTCTAAACTATGTTACAATGAGGCTCAAGATTGTTTTTATTATTGCAAAATAAATGAAAACCTAAACAACAAAAAACCTAACCCTAGGAGATGGAGGGCCAAGATTTTATGGGCCCTGTTGGTGGTTAGTTAGGAAACCAACCTCCCGAGGTCATAACTTGGCCATATGATCTTTTTTTCGCACATACTATACCTCATTAGAAATATATCTTCGAGTACTACAGGGTTTGTGGCAAGGCCTCACATATGGAAATGGGCCTACGATGACCCTATAAAAAACACTGGTTAGGGGGTCAATGTTGGGTGTGTGTTATATTCTTTCCACGACTAACACCTATATTAGGTGGGAAAACCTACCTATGGTTTTGTGCATGGATTTTGCACATGTTTTTGGGCATGATGGTTTTCTAACCATGGAAGGAAGCCCATTGGAAGCAAATGGGTTTCCAAGAAGAAGATGAATACAGAAGGCAAGGTGGAGAAACACATAGCTCGATTGTTAGAAAAAGGCCATTCCCAAGTGCTAGGAATTGATTTTGGTGATATTTTTCCTCCTATTGCCAAGGTAGATTCTATTAGATTATTTTTATCTGCTGTTGCTGCTTTTGACTTTGAGTTAGAAAAGATGGATGTGAAAACAACATTTCTTCATGGGGATTTGGAAGAAGAGCTCTACATGAAGTAACCTAAAGGATTTGCGGTGAAGGGTAAGAAATAAATGGTATGCATGTTAAAGAAGTCTTTGACATTGAAACTCATATTATTCAAAAACAATAATTCTTTATTAAATTTGAAACTTAATATTTGATAGTGGAATTGTTTTAATGTTTTATCTAATATATTTAACATGGTTTGTTTTAAACGGTGAAATGTAGACTATATATATGACCCCAAATGATAAGGTAGAAAGAAGTGGTTAGTGGAAGAATAACATGCAAAAGAGAAACATGCCATAGAGAAGCAACTAACTAAGAAAATGTTGTCAGGCGAGGAATAACAATCATCAACCGAAAACACAGACAAGGGATTTTAAAATAAATATTCATGCAAACACTTAGAATTAGCAATTCACATTGTTATGGGGTCGATATTTTTTTTCATTAAAGATGGGGTAGACCTTCCCACTACCTTCGATTTGAATGAAAAACATCAAGGGGAGATTGATGGTTAACACAATTTGCAAAACACCACTATTGCCAATATTGTTGTAGTATCATGTATATAAATAATTATATGCTTGGTTTATCATATTGATGTGGACAAGAGGAAAATAGAAAATGAATAAGGAAACTGGATATAATCATTTTTTGCCTATTAATCTAGAAGCATATTATAAATTTAAAAAAGTTAAATCATATATAATGAATTCAAATTGATGCAATAATTCACTCTTATATGTGATTGCTATGATATGTTCATTAACTAGTATCATGATGGAATGAAATTTACAGCCTAAGATACTTTTGTCTTTTCCAGTATTAATTTCAAAAGAAAATATATCTTTGTAGCTAAATTGATTAGCAAATTTTATGGTGAAAAGTCATCTTCACACTTGAAAGTACCTACACCTGGTAG
>APFE030554913.1:57774-72459 GCA_000404065.3 Pinus taeda | reverse complement strand
TCTAAGATCTCATATAGTCTAGGACAAATATGACGCAAAATGATCCCATATAGTCTAGAATCTTTGAGCTATTTGAGCTATTTTTTAAGGTAAAGGATTTAAGTTGTTTTAAGTACTATTTTTTGAAGTTCTTTGGTGGATTTTTCCGGTTTAATTTCTCTAAAATCTTGTAGGAATTCATTGAAATCACTTGTTTGATGGATAACCTCTCACATAGAAGTGCCCTAGAAGTTTTTCAGAGTGTGCAGAATCCATATACAGTAAAAAAAACTAATTTAAATAACACAAATCAAAATTTCACTTTAATTTTTTCCACCAAATTCAAACAAAGGAAACCGCCTCTCAAAAATTTGCATAGAAAAATAAAAAAACTAATTTAAATAACACAAATCAAAATTTCACTTTAATTTTTTCTTCCAAATTCAAAAAAAAAAACTACTCCTTAAAAATTTAGAAAAAGTTCACTTCAATATCAAATATTTAAAACAAAAGAACAAAAACAAAAGAACAAAATAACTATGGATAAAACATAGTTCTATTTAAAACAAAAGAACTATGGATACGCTGAAGATTGCTTACTTATGACTGTCTCCAGTCGTTTCTAGGGTTTGTAGATCTAAATCTCGATCGGGGTACAGAACAACACACTTCTTCATTTAGCAATCAAACCTTGCAGAGCCTGTATCTTCTGACGATGCCTCTGCGTTGAAATCAAAAGTATTAGATGCCTTATCTAGATGGTTACCCGTTTGAATGCTGTGATTATTCAAGGTACCCCCAGGTGCCAATACACAGAAATCTTCCCACTCGAAAGAGGGTTTCCAGGGCGAGATACAATTAATCATATTCATATGTGTTTCCTCGCATGGCTGCCGTTTCCTCGCTTGGTCTTCATATATTGAATTCTATCCAACAAAGCAGCAAATTCCTCGAAATCATCTTCAGTACTCTCTAACGCCCTGTGCTCGCGTTTGGCATCTACTTGATCTCTTCCATTTTTTTGAGGCCTCGGCCTGACTTGAAGCAGACGATGATCCCATCTCGAACGTGAGTTCCGGACCCTTGGAATCCATGGATTCAAGTTATAACTGAATTCCAAAATATAGCCCTAGCCCCGAAAATTTGAACACTGGTGGAGCCACTGGTAACAACTCAGAAGCGTGAAAATCAACTCAGAAGCCTGCAAATCCTGAGAGAAAAAAATTAGTAAAAATTTTCTGCCATCAAATCTTTTACACAATTTTCTTCTGAAAATCCTTATAATATATAAAAATCTACATTCACTTAAATTGAATACATTTTTTTTCTTCTTCTGAAAATCCTTTATAACATATAAAAATCTACATTCACTTAAATTCAATACATGTTTTTGAAAGGCACCTCTGCTACAGAAAGGGCGAAATTTCCACGAATAAAAGAAATTAGAAAGCTGCACTAGAAATTACAGAACCAAGCAGAGAATCTTGAACATCTAACACGTGCCGGACATTCCGTTTTCTTCGTCAATTCAAAATTCTTTGCAGTGAAATAATGACTGACACCAACCTCATGGAATAAATTTTGGCTTTTATAACCGGGCCCTTGTCCATCATCCATTGCATCGGCTGCTCTGCACGAGCTTCCGTCATCCACATTAGGTTAAAGCATATATTGGTATATTGCTAAAAGTTCATTGGATTTTTGGTAAAAGTTTATTGGATTTTTGCTATTTTTGGTTGTTTGGGCAATTTCTCTCTTTCTGTAGCCGAGTTTTATTTTAATGAGGTAGCCTAAGGATTATGCTTTTTTGCCCTGAAAATTATGGAGGACTGTTATTCTAATGCCGTAGCCTAACCATTATGCTTTTTTGGCCTGAAAATTATGGAAGACTCTTATTCTAATGCCGTAGTCTAACGATTATGCTTTTTTGTCCTGAAAGTTATGGAAATTTCGACCATATTTTGGAAAAATCCTGCAGGGATTTTTGTCAATCTAAGTAAAAGTTGTCAAACTTTATAATTTTAGGTGCTCTAGAGATTTTTGATGGTGCTGAATCCATTTCCACCATTAAAAATATGATTCAAACTCTATCTCTATAAGATTTTTTGAATTTATTTTGCTCGAATCCATCTGAGCAATTCCTTATAATTGGACTAAAGTATGTTTTGACCCAATATGAAGCATTCTGAATAGAGATAAATTTGAATTTTGTCTTTATTATTTTTACTGTATATTTTATTATTATTTATCAATTAGGTTGAGTTTTAGTCCAAATTAGTTTTAATGTTGAATAAGATTAGTTTGAATTTAGGTTAGAGTTAGTTTTCAGTTTTAATGTTGAATAAAATTAATTTGAATTTAGGTTAGGATTTGTTTCAGTTTTAATGTTAATTGGAAAGTTAGGTCGAATTTAAGTTAAAGTCAATTTTAATTTCAAATTAAATAAATACACACTTCAAAATATGGTTTATTGGTTAAATTAGGTAAATTTTAATTTTGGATCAGATATTTTTTATAATGCTTAATAATACTTAATGAGTGATATACTTTTTATAATGTTTAATAGTACTTAATGAGTGCTGTTTTTTTAAGTTAAAAAATTATTTAATTTTTTATTTTTATTTTTGTATATGATGGGAAAATTTATATAACTCAATTGTCAAAATAATAATGGGATAACTACACTAATTGTTATTAGCGAATACAGATTGACTCATCATCCTTATTCAAGAAAAACCCATAACATGTAATCACCCTGTTATAATTAATAAAAAAATAAACTTTCACTCTTACCAAATACTTTTGGATTAAACACTTAACCAAACAAAAATAAAACAATTTAAAACATACTAAAGTAAATTTTTAATATCACCCTAACTAATTCCCACTTTTCAATATATCTAATAATAATTAAACCGTGCAAACACAAAATAAATAATATATTTTATGAGGATAATGATGATGGTTAAGGCCCACTGAGACCAATCTCTGGTCTATCCGACCTAAAGAAACAAATTATTTAGTTTGATTTAAGATTTTATTCATATGCTCAAAAAGATTGGAGAGAAGCCTTCTGAGCTCACTATAATTTTGACATCGTAAAAGGCTAGGAAGTTCAGTATTGCAACAAAGATTTTGAAATTGATATCTAATGTGGTTGTATGGGGAGCACTCTAAGAGGAAGTGATTTTCATCTTTGATGTTAGTGTGTTTTAGGAACTGCCCAACTACTGGTTTCACTATGAAACTCATGAGAGTTCATTCTAATCTTGGCTATATTAATTTTCTTCTTTGAGCTAGTTAAAACAAAGAGATACTTTTGATCTTCTAGAATGAGGTTGATGACCTCCTTATAATATCTTGATTTTCTTTTAGGTACTAAATCTTTCTTACGCCACATTTTTCTTTGAACTTAAAAGTAATAATATTTTTAATATTAAAAAAAATATATTTGTATTGTTAGGATTGAAAACCAGATATAAATCTTTGTTTACAAAATCAAACTCGTAAAAATAATTTATGTGAAAGCAAAAAAATCATTCGTTATTGTCCCACCGATTACAAAAATGCGTAGAATAATTTTTTTAATTGTCCCACCGATTCTGGCCCATGCTAGGGAAAATTAAGGAAAGAAGCATGGAATATTTTTTTGATTGTCCAAAGAGGGTAGCCCCCGCTATCCCATGCATTTGCGTTCACACCCTGAGTTTCTGAGTACTCCCTGTGAGGGATCTGAAATATAAGATAGATAATAGTTTTATCACATGAACAAGATAACTTAATTCTTTTCATATTTGAGTAATAATTTTTTTGGAAAATTCAATAATCATTTTTTTTTAAATTCAATAATCATTTCTTTTAAGTTATTACGTATTGCACATATCTTAAGTCTATAAAATCGGAAAATTCGCCGGTGTTTTAATAATAAAATTTTGAGTTTTCTTTGTAATTTATTGTTTAGGTTAATATTTTTTAAAGATTTTCTATTTTTATTGTGTAAAATATATTTTTCAAATTAGCAATTAATTTTGTTTGATTATTTCCATTATATTCATTTTTTAAAGTTATTTGCAATATTATTTGATTATGTAGTATTTATTTGATTATTTTATATTCATTTTTATTTTTAAAGCATTTTTCATATTTTATTTGATTATTGGTAGTTTTTTAAATATATGTTTAATTTATGAATTATGTTTAATATTTCAAGTTTTTAAGCAAAGTGTTTTTGGGTAAAAATTACATAAGAGAAATTTTTGGCTGACGGTTTCGAACCAACAAGTGTGGTTCATCATCAAGACCAGATGAAGAGGCAGACCATGGCAAAGGCTTAAATATAGAGCAATTTAGAGACATAATCTCTTCATCTAGGCCTGATGATGAATCACACTTGTTGATTCAAAAAGCCTTGGCTAAAATTTTTTCTTATGTGATTTCTAATGAAAGACTTTGCTTAATTCATTATGAATCACAGAAGCTTAAATACAAAAATTTCAAGCTTCTGTTTATTTTGAATTAATAAATTTCAAACTTTTGTTTATTTTGATTTAATAAATTGCAATTAAACAATTATACTCCTTTCAGTTTAAACTCAATTTATTAATCATACTTGATAAATCGTTAGGTCTCTTTCCTATATTCCAAAACTTTATCTTTCTAGATTATCAAAATTATGAATAATTTAGCTATTTCTTTTAAATTATCGTTCTTCCTTATCAAAATTATGAATAGTTATTTAATTTAACTAAATTATAAATAGTTATTTAATTTAGCCATTTCTTTTAAATTATGGTTAAGTTCTCCAAATTCTAAATTTCTAAATTTGAAGGAAAGTTTCTCTTTGTTTTAATGATAAATTTTTGAGGTTTTTTTTGTAATTTCCTTTATAAATTAGTTTGTTATATAGGATTATAGTTTTTATTTTGGATTTTCTTTATTCTAATTTTTTAATTAATTGTTTTAAATTAGAAATCAGTGATATTTGATTATTTTCAATTTTCCAAACATAAACATAAGTACAATTTATTAATCATGCATAATATTTCAAACTTTTTATTTTTCAATTGAGAAATCAATCCTAATTAGCCAACTCTTATTCTTTAAACTTAATTACATTCTATTAATCATGTTTGATATATAAGTTATGTCCCTTTTATATCTTCCAAAACCTTATCTTTTTTTATTATTACTCAATAATATTGCAAAACCTTATTTTCCTGGATTCTCTTTCACTTTTTCCTTTTGATTTTTATAATTGAGTTTGATATTGGGATCATGTGTATTTTCTTATCCTTCATAAATACTTTTGAGTCAATTTATTGATTTTATTTCGTGCTTAAAATTTTTATTTTATCTTCTTAAGTAAGTTCTCCTTAGTTTTACAATCAAGATCTCCATGTAGTTGGATGCATATGAATAATTAATTTTCACCCAATATTATAATTGCGCCCAATAGAAAAGGTGAGCTTCTTTGATTGAATTATAAATCATTCTTTATTATGAGATTAAGCATGATTATGTAATCAACTTGCTTTGCATTGTTTCAAAAATATATCATGCCTCAATGTCTCAATTAAGCTAAATCTCTTGATTGGGATATTTCCTCCAATTCGTTCCCTCACTTAGGCCCAATTAGAAAATCAGGCTTAATTCCTTGATTGCCCTTCTCTTTTCACTCTGAAAAGTAAATTTGACCTTAATCTCATGGTTACTCTCTTTTAATGTCACATTGGAAAGACTCTTTGGGTTTTATTTCACAATTACAACACCTTTTCTAGCATTTGAAAAAAAAAAATTACTTCCAATGTTTCAATCGAACCCAATTTTTTAATAAATTTGCTTTCATGTGAGTTTCAAAAGACTCTCTTTTAGACATAATTTCATGATTTTGCTAAATTTTTAACGAACCATCTTTTTTTAGAGCTCATAAACATCCAACTAACCACAATTTTTCTAAAGGGGCATTAGAATGTGTGTATTTGTGAAATATCTCATCACCTTTGTAGTGCAATGGCAATTTTGCATTAACTATCCTCCTAGGAAAATTTTAAGGATGGAGGTTTATCTTAAAGTTTAGAAACCTTGACGAATATTACTAGTCCCTAAAATGCAAATTGTAAAATTTATGGTGATATGTTTATAGAGATATTTAGATTTCCAATTATTTTATACTAATCAATTTAATATTTTGGCAATTTTTAAGGTAAAATAACGGTGTAGTATAAAATTTAGGTAAATCATTTTAGAAAAAAATAGAAATTAATGAATTTTTTTTTGGAAAAAATATGAAAAATTAACCCGCTTGTGAATATTAGCCCCTAAATTTTTCTTTGCTATCCACTCATTCAATTTTTCAAACTTTAAATTAAATACAAAATTTTAAATGTTCACTTTATCATAGTTGAAAAGTTGTTTTTGAATTTGCTCATTGCTAACAAGGTTACACATCCCAGGTATGTTGATTTTATTTGCTATCACATCTAATGTCCAAAGCACATCTAGATTCTCATCAAACTACCATCTAGTCTTAATATATTTTCGAATTGTGTCTACATTCTTAATTCAAATTCCTTTCCTCCTATTGACTCATGTGATTCTCTATTTTTAAGGTGTTGGGATACACACGATACTTGTAGAATTGGATATATTGTTTGAAAACTCTTATCACTCAATATAATATATTTTGAATTATCGAGTGAGCCTTTAAGTATTCAAAGGGAATTTTTGAATTGTTTATTTTTTTTGTTAGATCTCATGCCCCCTTCCCATCATAGAATTTAATAATCAATTCTTTGATGTAACTTTTAAGCACTGGTTTGTAGGAGGTTACTCTCGGAAAGAATTCAGTTTTTATTTTAAATGAAGGAATGCTGAAGCTTCTACATCGATGTAGAGTTCATCTTAATCATGAGACATGAATTCATTTAATGGCTATGATTTGACTTAAGTCTAATGTCAATGTCTCATATTGATCGATCCTTCATTGTCTTTGTATTTATTCAATTTAAAACAAATATTTGATTTCGAAATAAGGGATGAGCCTGTTGGGATTTTAAAAATAAGGTTTCTCAAATCAGGTAGGTTTCATGTTATTTTCAAAACAATAACTCTAGATTTAATTATGAAATTGAATTTTTTTTGTTGAAATTGTTTTAATTCTTTATACAATGAATTTAACATGTTATGTTGATAAGATTATTCATATTTTTAAAATAATGCTGATAAAATCAAGTAAGTCTCAAATTATTTTGAAAACAATAATTATATCTATAATTATGAAATTGAAATTTTAGCTTCAAAATTTTTTAATTATTTATCTAATGAATTTAACATGTTATGTTGTTTCAAGTGGGTGAAATGGACTCATGTATATAACCCCCAAATGATAAAGTAGAAGGAGGATTCCATTGAAAGAAAAACTTATAGAAGAGAAACACAATCTAGAAAAGGAATCATCTAAGATAAAGTAGTCATTCAAGGATAACACATGACCGTGGAAATAGTGGCAAAGGATTTCAAAAGAGCTATTTAAGTAAACATTACCCATCAAACTAGATTTGAAAATACATGTTAGTAATAAAGGATGGGGTTATTCTTTTATGTGGTGACAAATGTCCAACTGCACCTACTAATATTTTAGTTTCTCAAGAAGATTTTGTTTTGGAAGTTTTAGGCCTCAAGTATGATTCGATCCAAGAGGATGTTTTTATGGATACATCCTCTTCATCTCACTATCCCTTGCATTCTACTATTTGTAATGCATCAACTTGTGAAGAAGATACCCCATACCTTTCAACACCTTCTAAATACCTTTTTAGCAAACTCTCTAGACCCTCTTCAAGTTCATCAGCTAATGAGTTGGAGTTTGAATTGACACAAGGTAGTGAGGTCATCCATGATGAAGAAGAAGGTAAGTAGTTGTAAAATATCCATTCCATTCCTTATCATTTCGAGTCTTGCATGAGGAGAATTCCTTAGTTCAGGTTACTCATGAAATTCATTCAATATATTTATCCTTAGAGGTGTAATCAAAATAATTTTGTAACTTGGGTAATCTATTTGTTGAAGATTTAAATTCTAATCAAATAAATAATTTAGGTGGCTACCATCTATATAGTAGTGATCTAGTTTAAATTATTGGTGGTAGTTGTCCACACACCATGCATGATCGAACCCAATCTTCAAAATGTGATTCCATAGTCCATGAAAGTTCTAGGACTTGACATGGATTTGAGGAATTTCAACTTCTGTTGATGGTTATGTCAGGTTGTCACAACTCTGGTAACCCCCATGAACTAAAATAGATTTCTATATCCTCACAAAATTCTTTCCTTTGCATGGTTTCATTAGAAATAAATCCCTTCTTGAAAGATATTTATTATTTTGAATATAGCTATTTCAACTTTCAAGACTTTGTTTACGGTTGGAATGAGCATTCTGTTTCAGTTGATCATTCCTCATGCAAGTCTCTTATATCTAACTTGGGTTTGGAAGGCATACCTTTCATGAATGAACAAATCTATGAAGATGACCATTCTAAAGATTATCTTTGGATGAAGGATTCATACTTGCCACATTATTTTGAAAATAACTAACTCATAATCCTTCTTATGAATATTCTAATACTAATTATTTCTGTCATGGCACCAAATCTCCTCTTGAGTATAAATGAATTCTTGCGTTATTTGTTGAATCAAGTTCCTCTTTTTCATCCACTACATCTTGACTGGTTTTACATTCTTGCCATATTGGCATTCCTTTTAAATGATTATGATACCAATCCAATTTGTAGCTACTCACAAGTAGATGGTCTGTCGCATTCAACTTATAAGGAGGGTGATTCTTTTATTCAAAGCATTTGCAAAGCTATTCAAAGTGATCTATCTTTGTTGTTTACTAATAAAGAGTCTTGTGACCTGATTAGCCTATTTCATCATGATAATTATCATTCAATTTTCCATTTTCCCATCAATATATCTAATGAAAATTGTTTTACATAATTCGATCTTCATGGTTTGTCATATCAATATTCAGATACTTGTCAAGTAGGTGAGGAAATTCATCCTTTGTTTATGGTTATGTCTGGTCCTCACTATCTTGACAACCTTTCCAAACATGGTCAGAATAATTTTCCCTTAGAAGTCTCTCATCCTAGTTCCATGCCATTAATTGAAAATCTATCTCTACAAAATCTTTAGGGTTTTCAGGAGGATTGTTTTCAATTTTATGATTTGATTTATGATTAGTTGGAGGCCTCTTACTTAGCAAGTCCTTTTAATAATAAAAAAATTTGGCCTTTTCTCATGCTTTCTAAGAAGGACAATACAAAAAAATATACATCCACAATAAATTTTTGAGGTTTGTTTGATTATGGTTTTCATCGAGAAGATAAGGTTGCAGGTTGGGTAAAGTTAGGTGATATGACATATCTTTCTTCCTTTAATAAAGGCCTTCAATGTTTTCTACAAGATTTTAAAGTTCCTATGTTTTCTGTAGCACATTATTATATATCGGTTGTAATTACTCTTATATTTGTTTTTGTAGGTTAGGAATAACAATGATGTCTTCATTGGAAAGATCATTATACTTATCCTTGAACTTATATCTTATTAGGTTAGGAGTAGGCTTAGTTGCATTTAATTTCCTTTGAGTTGCACCTATCTTCTGTCCTATTCTCCATATGGTCTTCACATATGTTTTATTTTAGTATATTTATCTTAAATGATGATTTTAAGTTCAGTATCCATTTGCTTGGTATTTTATTTTTGATTTTTGTTTTATATTTTCTTTCATATTTAATTAATAAGGGTGTTCATGAAAGATATTCCTTTTGGCTCAAAATACAATGTGGAAAAACTTGAAAAGGGAGATTGTGATGATGAACAACACTTGGCTAATCTGTTACCTCTTCTCTATATTGGGTTTATATATATTTAAAGTCAATGATGTCTAAATGGAAAATACGATCCATTCAAATGAAAAGACTTTGGTCAAACTATAAAACCCGTATATATTCTAAGATTCTCATTCCTCAACTTGAAATTGTAAGTAAATATTTTTTTTCTTGCTAATCCAATCAAGTAGAGAAAGGATAAGGGGAAAATATAAAGCGAGAAAATCAAAATTAGAGATTATAAAAATACTTCTCAGAAGGGGCAACCTCCTCTGCTCTTAATAAGTCAGGATCCCTATTTTTCCCATTGAAAATAATAAGTGTCAAAGCAAAATTCTATTAAATAAATAAATAAATGGTGAAAGAAGAGAAAGGCATCCTATGCAGGGAGGTGAAGCAAGTGACTTCATCGACGTACTGCCAAGGCTCGTTGGTAGTGAAGCAATTATTGTGCTCCTGTAGTGAATCCGCCGAGGTACTATCCAGGTCTGCTAGAAGTGGAACAACACCAGGGATGAAACTCATACTCTGAATATCTTCAACTCGCCACGCATATTACCCTTTCCTTGATCGAAATAATTGTGATTTGGTGAGTCTTGATGCTTTTCAAACTGAGTAACAGAATGGAGGGAACTATATCTCTAACCTTGTTATGTAGGGAAGCCAAGGTAATCTGCAAGATGAATCAATACTTCCTGAGGCTAAGACCTTGCACTTAGATATTTAAACCTAGACATAGAAGCTGGAGTTCTACGAGTGTGGCACCAAGTGTTATCGCTGCGATCAAAAACCTCCAAAAGATTTCTCACCCTTGAATTTTGGAGTCTACTGAGGATCTTAATATCTGTCTCTCTATGGTTGTTCGATGGTCATTTCATGCTTTGAAAAGCATTTAATAATTCAAGTCACGTGTACTTACATGCACAGTCTTTGATGAGTTCATGAGAACACTTCCTTTATGCAAGCTTGAATAGGCATAACACCATCCATCAAGATAGTGCCTCTGTGATGTTCAATTGATGATGACAGAGAGTCTTCGATTTCATCAGTAGTCTCCCTCACTTTGGCTTTGTTTGTACTTTTATTACAAAGAGTTTGATCAACTATTGCTTTGCACACTTTCACTTTCACAAGTGTCACTTTCACATTTGTGAATGTTAATTTTACTTATTTTCACTTTAATATGTGAAATTTTCATGTTATCTTTGCTCTGGCATGTGCCACTTTCAAGTTTTTTTGCATTTTTCATGTGTCGTCTTCATGTTTTCCTCTTGTCACAGGTTTCCGTTTTGTTGATTTCACTCCTATATGTGTCACACCTTTGCACACCACCAAAGTTTTTTCTCATGCATTCTTCAACATTAATTGTTCCTACGTAACATTTGAATATGTGCTATACACATTCCTACAACTTAGTGCACCTTTTGGTCACAATCATCACTTATATTGTAAATTGTGGTCTAAATGTTGTAATGTGTTGTTTCAACTGTTGCACTTAGAAATAGGTGTCACTTTGTTGTTGTTGTAAGGTGTGGATATTGTTCATGAGTCCTATGCATTATGTTGGCTTGTATTGATGGAATTTATGTGTGTGGTCCATGTTTGAGTCATGTTAGGATGCATTTCTTTCTCCTACTTTGCTAGTCCCGCATTTAGCCATTTTTAGAACTCTTCTTCTCCCTTTAGCCTAGTGCAAGTTCTAAAGGTATTAACCATCTTCCTATGTGATGAGTGCAAATTATTCATGATCCTCATTGAAATATCTTCCTCCCATACTTGTGAACTAAGTTTTTTCTAAGGTCTCCTCCCTTTCACAGTGCATTATTACTTCCTACGGATAAGTCACCTAGCCTTGTGCTACCTCCCTCAGTGAAAAGCATGTTACATATGAAAAAGTAGCTAGTTCTGGAGAGAATTTCAACCTCCAAATCCTAAGTTCACTTCCAAACATTGAATCACACTTCAAAACAACAAATCACACTCCAAAACAATGAATGATGCACTCTTGAAGCACAAATCCTTTTAGTTCATGGTGCATTCCTGAGGCGTAATGATTTTAAGCGTATAACGCAACCACCAAGCACAAATCCTTCCCTTAGAGAACATGACACACTCACAAAGAATGAATCCTTAAGGCACATGGTGCATTATGTTATCATGAAACCTTCATCCTTCTCTTTGAGTGCATGACACACTCTTGAATCCTGAAGCCTTTGAGTGCATGGCGCACTCTTGAATCATGAAGTTTTCATCCTTCTCTTAAAGAGTGCATGGTGAAACCATGAAGACTAAAGCCTTCATTTTATTTCGCTCCTTTGACTCGAAGAACTACACCCTCCTAGTTCCTCTTGAGAACACAAGTGCATTGTGAAGATTCAAAGTATAACCCCTTCATCCCTTGGGTGTGTGCCCTTTCACCCTCCCCTTCGTCCCTTGGGTGTGCATCCTTTCACCGTCCCCTTGATCCCTTGTGTGTGCATCCTTTCACCCTCCCCTTCGTCCCTTCGGTGTGCATCGTTACAACCTCCTTTATTCTTTGAGTGCATGAGCGTATCTTGAACCAACGAATGATTATCCTTTGTGCTTCGGACTTGCACCTTGTGCCCTTGAGATCTCTCTCTTTTGCTTGAGTGCACAAGTGCACCTTAGAGGCCTCTTGTAAGCCTTGATGAGTTTTATTGTGCCCTCCTAACCCACCCTTCTTATTTTAACCCTCTCACAAGCCTATCACGAGTTGATCATTCCATGATTTAGGTAATGGTAGAATAGATCTTTTTATGAATAATTTTTATTTTTCATGGATGATTTTCATTGGCATGAGTACCTTCCTAGCACAACAAGGTAATGCTCAAGGAGGATAGTAAAGAAAATGAACAAAGAACACTTACAGAGAAGAAGCAAAAAGAAGAAAAATTATGAAGATATGAAGCAGATCATGGACCAAGACAAGAAGAAGACATTGCATGATGACTCATAGGATTCTGATATTGATCAAAGACCCTTTGGAAGGTGAAGATAAGAAACAAAGTGGATCCTTCAGGAAGATGAAGCATAGATCAAATTTATCATCAATAATGCAAGATGAAGCAGCAAGGAAGACAACTTGGCATTGCCACCTCATCATGAAGACCATGTCATCATTCTCAAGTTGTAATTTGTTGGTTAGTATGTATCCATGTTTCATGCCACATCATCATGTGGAATGTAATGATGTATTCTTAAGAAAAGGAAAAAATGTAATGTGTGGAAGTCCAAGATGCATATAGATCTAGGTGGATATTGGTGGTCACCCACCTATTCAACCTAGATCCCCAATCGGTTTCATCCGTTTCCTTAATTATAACAACATTTACTATTTTTTCGTCTTGATCTATTTTGACCCCTTAAAAAAAGTTTTTTTGAGGTCCGTTATAGGCCCATAATCATAGGTAGGGGTATGGTACAAACCATGTACTACTTAGAGAGATATTTCTAAGGAGGAATGGTACATGCCAAACAAAGATCATATGGCAAAGTTACAATCCTAGGAAGTTGGCTGCCCAACTAAGCCTAACAAGGCCCAAAAACACTTGGTGTTCCATCACCTAGGGTTAGGTTTTTGGTTTTTTACGGTTTCCCTTTATTGTTCAATAATAAAAAGGCCCTTGAGCCTCATTTTAACATAGTTCAGAGGGATGTAGTCACCACATCTTTTCTCAGAGACATGATGCCATCGCCCGAGCTAGTTTATTTCCTTTCTATATGTAATCATAGTTCAATTCAGTGATGTTAATCAATTGAATTTTTATTTCTACTGCATCTATGTGTTTATGTGTATATCTAAGTTCTGTTGCGTTCCTGCATAATTCCGAACTAGAGGTGTTAGAGTGGTCTACTCTTTATTTTTCTTTGCGTGTCCCTAATGAGGTCAGGGTATAAGGAGTTAGGGTTTGAATTGGTCGAACCTTTGCAAGACCGGCCTCGCAAACCTCGATGACCTCTCATAGTTGAAGAAAATAAACATGAGGGAGTAGGAGATCCTTTCAAAATATTGCTTGAAGAAGCCCTTGAGTGACAAAGGAATGTGATGCTGGATAACTTTCCCAGATCCTTCGGTAGCTACCCATAGGCGACACATCTTCATCCAAAAACCACTCTAGAGGTTCCACTCCCTTTAAAGTACAAGTCAAATTTGACATTGCAATATTTAAAGTCTAGATAGATGCAAATGCCATAGATAAATGGTTAAATATATTGGAAGGATATTTTTCAGTTCATGATTTTTCCAATCAGGAAAATATCACTTTTGAACTCCTCAAAGATGCCCCCCATGACAAGGAATAGTGGGAAACCTACTGTGAACATGAGGACGAGAGAGAACCCTCGTTGTTTTCAGCCGCACCCACTTGGAATTATTTTCATGACGCCATCAAGGAACAATATTACCCTTGTAGGTTTTAACCACGTACATAAATTACCTGCATACGAATTCGAAATCACAGAAAAATAAACAATGCGAGAGCATAACACATAAAACACATATACACAGAGATTTTCCCCTGGATCCCAAAACCGGGACTACCAGCTTGATTTTTCATTATATTCCTTTCAATGTTACAATACATATTTATACATGCCGAAGCATCCAATACCATTGACCGAAAACCATCGCGTCCAAAACCATGGACCAAAAAACCATAGGTAAGTTCGCCCAACCTAAAATAGGGTCAAAAATTCTTTTTTCCCGAGGCGCTACCCTGGACCCTGTAGGGGGGGCTACCCACCCCCCTCAAACCCCCCAGACAGGGGAGGCTGCCGCCCCCCCTGTGACCCCC
>APFE030554913.1:0-49886 GCA_000404065.3 Pinus taeda | reverse complement strand
ATGGAAAAACCCTTCACATTCCAAAACCTAACCCTAGAAGATGAAACGCCAAATTGTGGGCCCCGTTTTTGGGTAAGTTGGTACATCAACTTCCCGGGGTCGCAAATTGGTCATCTTATCTCCATTTGACGCGCATGATAGCCTGTTGGAAAGATCTCTCTAAGGACTACGACGGAAAAGATGATTTTTAGACAGAAAATTCATTGGCGGTAGGTTTCCCAAAAAACATCGTTTAGGGCCTCAAAACGGCTCCGGAAGTTTAGGACCCGAAAAATTGCTAAAAATAGTGAATTGTGTTATAATTAAGGAAACTGAAAAAAATTGCACGAAGCACTAGAGGGGATCCAATTCGAATTAGCGGGTGGCCACCAATATCCACCTGGATCATTCCTCCCCCCTTAGAAAGCAATGGTCCCCATTGCATTGAGTTCCTCCATTTGCTGAACTTGTCCTGCAATCTCTGATGTGTCCAGTAATGGTGGGAAGCATGGCCGACGACAGTCCACATTGAACACTTGGTGTAGGCGAAGGAATGGAGGAATGATGTGCGCCAAAGCATTGTTTCCTGTAGCCTTGGTACTGGTGTAAGGACCATGTCAAAGTGGTCTGAGCTTCTGATGGGTTCTGGTAAGGCGTTCTTTCTGTCGATGCAACCAGACTTTGTTTCCCACCTGAAACTTGTGTGGTACCCCTATGGGTGAGGAGAAGTTGTTCATGTTTTCTGTCATGACCATATCCCTTTGCTGCTGCTGCTATGTGGAGGAACCCTTTGCGGGCGTCATGGATGTGGTGACAATCTTCCCCTTACTTTGGGAGTGAACCAGACAGATGAATTTCCTGGTCTAAGAGATGAGCTTGCTGCCTTTCTTAGCAGTGATCAAATATTGGGCTGTAGGTGGGGCTACCTCCAGTATCCTGTATAATGAATTATTCAAAGAAATAATGGCAGCACGAGGCCTTGAATCATACACAGCATGTCTCATCCATATGTATGGCTAGCCTAATAGTACATCACAAACATCCAGAGGTGTAACATCACACAATACCTCATCTGTGAAGGGCTTGATGCTGTAGGGAAGGCGGCACTGCTGGCGAACTTTGAGATCTTGTCCTTCATGAAGCCACCCAGTACTGTACGACTGTGGGTGTGGTGTATTCGGTAGGCCCAACCACTTCACAACCTTTGCTGAAACAAGGTTCTTTTGGCTGCCACTGTCGACAATGAATTGCAGCGGTGAACCCTTCACCCACATCTATGAGTGGAAAAGATGTTCCCCCTCCTCTGGCTCTTCGGGCTCATTTTTCTGGATCTTGGCAGTGGCAACAGTGGCGCTGGGATCTGCATCAATGATCTGCTTCCCTTGCCATTCCCCTTGTCAGGTTCTGGCTCAGGGTCGGAACATGCATCTGATTCAGAGGCCTTCAACTTGGCCTCCAGCGACCGCTTGGTCCGACACTCACTTGTGTTATGAGTGGGACTCTTATGGAACTTACACCACTTTCCTGTGTTCTTTGGCTTTGTTGTGTTTTTATTTTCTTGCAGCTTCGAGGGGTTGTCTTGGGGCACCCCACCTTGGCTTTGTCCTTTGGGCTTCGGATTTGCAGATCCAAAGTCTCATTTCTTCTGTTTGAACTTTTGCTCGATTTTGACAGTGTATCGGTATGCTGTGCCGAGTGAGGAGATGTTCAAGAACTCCATCTCCTCCTGGATGTATCTGTGTAGGCAACCACAGTATTTGAGTACCAGATGTAGTTCAGAATCTTTGATACCCTATTGTGTACGAAGCGTATGAAAGAAGTTTGTGAACTCTGGCACATCTTGGTCTCATCCTTGCCACAGTGTCGTCCATTTGATGTATTTGTCCTCGTAGCTTTTGACAGGGTAGTACTGCTCCTTGATGGCATCTCGGAATGAATCCCAAGTGTGTGCAGCTTAAAATAGTGAGCATATACTTTCATCCTTCTGCTCGCAGTAGGTTTCCCACCAATCCTTGACGTGGCAGGTTGCTTTGAGAAGAGCGAAAACAATCTTTTCCTGACTTGAAAATTCATGAATAGAAAAATACCCTTCTAGCAGATTTAACCATTTATCTACTGCATCTGCATCTATCTGACCCTCAAATATGGGGATTTCAAAATTAACTTGTACCTTAAAGGGCATGGCGTTTCCAAAGTAGCTTCTGGAAGCTGATGCGTCACCTTTGGGTAGTCGCTGAAGGATCTGCGCAAAGCTTTCCATCATCACGTTCCTTTGCCGCTCGAGGGCTTCTTCGAGCAAGATTTTGATAGGATCTCCAGCCCCCTCGTCTTTCTTCTCACTGGCATGGGAGGCCATCGGGATTTGCGAGGCTGGTCTTGCAATGGTTCGACTAGTTCAAGCCCTAACTCCTTATATCCCAACCTCGTTGGGGACATGCAAAGAAAAACAGAGAAAAAGCAGACCACTCTGATACCACTGACCCAGATTTAAACAGGAACGCAATAAAATATAGAGATAACCATATACAGAAAGATGCAGCGGAAATAATGCTTCATTTCATTAATGGAAAATACCAAAATCTGCTTACAACCAGAAATGGAAATAAACCAGCTAGGGCGATGGTAGCTTATCTCTGAGAAGAGATGTGGTGGCTACATGCCTCCGAACTGTGTTACAATGAGGCTCAAAGACCTATTTATTGTTGAGAAATAATGGAAAACTCTTGACATTCCAAAACCTAACCTTAGAAGATGAAACACCAAATTGTGGGCCCCGTTTTGGGTAAATTGGTACATCAATTTCCCGGGGTCGTAACTTTGGCATACGATCTCCGTTTGACACGTATGATAGCTTGTTAAAAAGATCTATCCAAGAACTACCACTTTGTGAAGGGAAACAATTGTCCTTAGACCAATGTTGCCCCCAGATTTTCCAAAAAACGTCGTTTAGGGCCTCAAAACGGCTCTGAAAGTTCAGGACCCGAAAAAACTGCTAAAAATAGTAATTTGTGCTACGATTACGAAAACTGAAAAACTGAAAGAGACAATTGCGGGGGTCCAAACGGGATAGGTGCGTGGCCACCAACATCCACTTGGATCAAGGATAGACCTAAAAAAAACCGTCATTTAGGGGGGTCAAAACAACCCCAGAAATTTAGGACTTGAAAAATTGCTAAAAATAGTAAATGTTGTTATAATCAAGGAAACTGATGAAACCAACTGGGGGTCTAGGTGGAATATGCAACTGGCCACCAATCCACCTTGATCACATATGTGGAATATAAAAAGTCACTTAGTCATATATGGACAAAATGTCTTTAGGAGAAGTCCAAAAGTCATTAGAAGTTCAAGAGTTGTTTAGAAGTCCAAAGGACACATTAGAAGTCCAAGGGTCATGATGGTAATTTAAGATTCACGTGGATAGGAAAGGTCCTTCCCCTTATTATAAAATAAACCTCATAACTCAAGCAAGGGAATTATGGAGGCTTAAGCTTTGGAGAGAAAACTTGATCCAGGTCCGGGTGTGATGAAGGACCCTTCCAAGACCTTTTACTTTCGTGATGTGTTAAATTGCATTTTAAAAGAGGATTAATGAATACATCTGCATGTGGAAAAGAAGAGGAACATAAAAATCATCAGCACATGAAATAATCAGATGTTGATAACGGAGTTCATCTAGGAGGGACTACGTCTTTGGGCCCTAGTGTCAAGATGGTGTAGCCTGCTGCACTAAGTGCAGTCAATAATGATGATGTATAGAAGAGATGATGTCATGATCATACAAGGAAAAATTCCCTCACACAGGAGATATTCCACTACTAGAATTTTCAATCAAAAGACTCCTATCATTATGACACAAAAACATGCATGATGAGCATATCGCCAATATGGCAAAAAAAAAATCTCAATGTAAAACATGCATGATGACAACACAAGTATCCCAAAAACATACAACAAGGGATCTCAAAACATAACATGATGAGTTATGACAACAACTGCATCACATAAAAGATTCCTCATCAAATCAAGAAAGGAATCATGACAACATGTAAGAAACAAGATCCTGCATCAACATCAATCAAGGATCTGTGCAACATAATGCATAAAGAAGAAGTACATGAACACATCATTTACCTCACAACCAATGGCCATCTGAAGAAGTGGATGTCACACTGCTGAAGCTGCTTGGACCATTAATCTCAAGGCATCGATTGTGTGAATATGACTGTCCGCATATGAATGTGGACATCTGCATTGACACTTAGAAAAGTGACTAGAAGAAGAAATGAGATAATGACAAATCTGAGTGTACCATCATATTTGTGGCATCAAGTAGTGATGAATCGACTATCCAAAATCCGAATTCTGATAAGTTGAGAATTCTAGGCTCAAGGAATCTTTTAGATTCCCCCTAGATTCCTCAAAGATTCTGCTCCATGGATAGACTGGAAGTCTATAACTTAGATGGAAAATCTGATCTCGCCATTATGATCCCTGTGGAAAACCATGAAAAACATGTATAAACTTAACTATATTCTGACATGGAAAATTTTTACCTGCTTGGGAAAATTTCAAGGCTCATGGTTCCGCTCCCTGTTTTTGCTGAAATAATGGTTACATGTGCATTCTGAAAATGACCAAAAAATGAAGAACTCTGATGGAGAAATGGATAGTTCCATTGCGTTCGTGGTGACGAGAGGTGTAGAATCCATATAAAATTTTTCAAATTCTAACAAAGTGAAAATTTTTCCCTCCTGCAAAATTCATGGTCCCTGCATTAAAAAATTAATTAATCCACCTCAAAATCCGTGCCCACCTTCTACCTCCTCAAATTGTGTGCATGGTAAAAAATACTGAGTTTATATAAAAAAATCCTGGGCAGATTTATCAATGTGAGCAATTATGACTCAATGGTAAAAGAGGCATATGGTTGAGGAGGGGTCGGGGATCAAATCCCGCCCCTCCGTATATATTTTTATAAACCCGAAATGATATATTAATGGGGGTCAGGTCCGCAGTGGGAATCATGCCCCTTAAACCCCACACGAATTGTCGCATTTACTTTTTATGGTTGGGCATATTATCAGCGGTCGACACTTAATGTGGTATCAACATATGTGGCGACATTGCGATTGGTGCCTTCAAAATTGGCGATCACAGCGTTGTGATAAAATCGGTGATCAGTGTATTTAAGGTATGAATTTTGGCACATATATGTGCACTTTATATGGTATCGGGGCAATGGGGTGTGATCTGGGTCCACCGACGGTGGCCCATCCAGCCAATATATGGTTATGCGATATAGTTTGGAGGGTTTGGCGAGGGTTATGGCTACCGACCTGAAAATATATATGCAACATTTAAAAAAGGGTTGGGGTGATTATGCTGGTAGGGGTAGTGGCCATCGACCTTAATATAATTTTGGTTATGAAATTTTGGGGTGGTGGGGGTGGTGGCCTTCCACGTCATAATAACTATTTTCTTTGATTTTTATAAAGAAGAGGTGTTTTTAAAATCTTCAAAAAATAAGGGTCATTGGGAAAATTAACAAGGAAACAATTTCGACTGATTTTGGGAGCTAGGTTTATGCCCCAGGGTCGGTCAAATTGTAGGACACTTAAACCTCATCAACATCCCAACTTTGACCAAAACTTTGACTAGCCTATTCTCCCTCATACGAGTTCGATTTGACAAACCGTTTGCATATCCTCGATCAATACGACGAGATCTATGCTCTAGTCCTAGGTTGACATCATTATGAACACTTGATTTTTGAGCATTCATAAAACCTCTTTGTCTTGTGTGTCTCTCTGGAGCCACCTGGATCAATCCTCCCCATTGAGGAGCTTTTGGTCCTCCAAAAGCATGAAAAATAATATGCAACTCTCTTTGTACCTTGTCTGCATCACCAACATCCTAAAAAGGTCTCGCTTCCATCTCCTTCACATTTGTTCTTCGGAGCCTTAAGAGACAAACTGGCACCTGCTAACTCTGCAACCTGTAGTACATTGTTTTTCAAATTACATGCTTGATTGATATGACCAACTAATGACCCAAATGTCCCACACTTTCCATGAGTTTATAACACATACTTGGTGGTCAAGTTTACAACAAGATGGATGTAATACCCCAACTATGAATACAAGGCCAACATATCATTGCTGCTTCAACAAGTGATGGAAAACACATCATAACTGCAACACATGATTTACATACATAAGGCCAAACATTACTGTTTTGAAAAATGATGGAAACATAACATCACTTTCAAAGTGTAAAATGCGACTCAAAACATGACCATACATCATTGTTGCTGATCAAGTGATGGAAAATACATCATCACTTTTACAATTTAAAATGCGACAAATGATTTACAAAAGAATGACCATGAAATGACAACATGTCTAGAAACCATTTTTCACTTATCAATGTGAATGGGTCACCTCCTTAAGGTGGTTTTTCCTATCGAACAACTACTCTTCCTGGTTCACGCACCAACGCTTTGTCTTTAAAGTGCTGCTTTGGATTGAGCCTCTAACAAGTGGCTCTTTGATGGCCATTTCTGTCGCAATTATTGTAGTAGGTTTTCTTCCACCATATCTACTTAACCTATTTCTTTTCATGCTATTGAGAGGGTCTTTCACGCCTCATCCTTTTGAGCGCTTCCATTCTTTTCCAACACTTAGAAAATGTATGGTTATGAAATCCACAAAGGGTGCATGTTTTTTGATGCCATGTTTTACATTCATCATTATCAACATGATCATAATCAAAATGAACATTCGAAGATCGAAAGTGGTTATACCTTCCTTTGTTGTCTCTGATGTCAGTATGGCGATGAGAGCTTGCCTCGACTCTCTCCCTACAATGGAAACTTCCATGGGATGATGGGGATGTGTTCCCATCATTTTCTTTCCTCGACGATTTCAACGATGTCTCAAATGACTTTGACACCTTCGAGCACTCTCCTTTAGTCTATCTCGAGCCTGCAAATTGATGTTTATGCACAAACTCCAAAGGTTGATTTATGCCTTGGTTATTAACACTAAGTTCTTCTTCCTCCTCATGCCTCATCCTTATAAGGAGCCTCATGTTTTTCCTTGTAATTGGGATCTCCACATCTCCAACAGAAGTCATACTATGTGATGATGAAACCGAAAGGAAATCAACATCTTTTACCTCCTCTTTCGATTTGGAAAGAACTGATGAGGGTTGCTCATCATCTGTTGTTGGTGGTTCACTAATTTTCGTGGCGCATTCCTCAACTTCCTTTCTGACATACCCAAGTCCTACCTGACGGGGTAATTCTTCTACTTTGATGGGATTAAAAATACCTTGGCCATTAATGCCCAAGACGTTTCCTTCATACCCCATTCTCTTCAACAGTTTGGAGCCAATTCCTATGGTATGATTTTCAAAAATAGCAAAATCATCATCAGTAAACATACATGAAGATGGAGAACTACTTTTTACCTCACATGTGTCTCGCTGCAGCTTTTCCAAGGCCTTGTCCTTTACTTGCAGTTGTCGTAGCAAACTCTGTTTCTCCTCTTTCTCTTCATGTAGATGCATCTTCAATTCATCATTCTCTGTTTGAAGATTATGTTTGTTTTGCTTTAGTTCTTCCATGGCCTCTTCCATGCTTGCAACTGAAGCTACAATCGCTCCTTTTCCTCTATCTCTTTCTGTAGAGTTTCATACATGGTTTCCACTCTTTTGGAAATGTTAAGCATGGTATTGTACATTGCTCTTTCATCCTCTATCGCTGCACGTTCCATTTTTCACGCTGCAATTCACATCAATGCAAAGACTGCTCTGATACCACTTGATCCAGGTTTGGGTGTGATGAAGGATCCTTCCAAGACCTTTTGCTTTCGTGATGTGTTAAATTTCATTTTAAAATAAAATTAATGAATACATCTGCATGCAGAAAAGAAGAGGAACATATCAATCATTAGCACATGAAATAATAAGACGTTGATAATAGAGTTCGTCCAGGAGGGACTACATCTTCGGGCCCCTGTGTCAAGATGGTCTAGTCCACTGCATTAAGTGTTATCAATAATGATGATGTACGCAAGAGATGATGTCACGATCATACAAGGAATAATGTCCTCACGCAGGAGTGGCTCTAAGAGATATTCCACTACTAGAATTCTCAATCAAAAGACTCCTATCAGTATGACACAAAACATGCATGATGAGAATCTCGCCAACATGGCACAAAACATATCTCAATGTAAAACATGCATGATGACAACACGAGTATCCCAAAAACATACAACAAGGGATCTCAAAACATATCATGATGAATTATGACAAGAAGTACATCACATAAATGATTCCTCATCAAATCAAGAAAGGAATCATGACAACATGTAAGAAACAAGATCCTGCATCAACATCAATCAAGGATCTGTGCAGCATAATGCATAAAGAAGAAGTACATGAACACATCATATACCTCACAAACAAGGGCCATTTGAAGAAGTGGATGTCACATTGCTAAAGTTGCTTGAACCATCGATTTTAAAGCATTGATCATATGAAGATGATTGCTCGCATATAAATGTCGACATCTACACTGGCACTTAGAAAAGTGACTAGAAGAAGAAATGAGAGAATGAAAAATCTAAGTATACCATCAGATTTGTGGCATCAAGTAATGCTAAATCGACTGTCCAAAATTTAAATTCTGAGAAGTTGAAAATTCTGGGGTCAAGAAATCTTTTAGATTCCCCCGGGATTCTTCAAAGATTCTGCTCCATGGATGGACTGGAAATCTGCAACTCAAATGGTAAATCTGATCTCGCCATTGTGATCCCTACGGAAAACCATGAAAAACAACTATAAACTTGACTATATTCTGACATGGCAAAATTTTACCTCCTTGGGAAAATTTCAAGGCTCATGGTTTTGCTCCCTGTTTTTGTTGAAATCATGGTTCCACGTGCATTCTGAAAATGACCAAAAGTTGCAGAAATCTGATGGAGAAATGGAAAAGGCCATTGCGTTCGTGGCGACGAGAGGTGTAGAATCCATATAAAATTTGTCAAATTCTGACAAAGTGAAAAATTTTCCCTCCTGCAAAATCCATGGTTCCTACATTAAAAAATTAATTAATCTACCGAGGAATCCATGCCCACCTTCTGTCTCCTCAAACTATGTGCGTGGTAAAAAATACTGAATTTATATAAAAAATCATGGGCGGATTTATCAATGTGAGCAGTTATGGCTCAATGGTAAAAGAGGCATATGGTTGAGGAGGGGTTGGGGATCAAATCTCGCCCCTCCATAGATATTTTTATAAACCCGAAATGATATATTAATGGGGGTTGGGTCCGCACTGGGCAGCCTACCCCTTAAACCCCACACGCATTGCCACATCACTATTTTATGGTTGGGCATATTATCAGCGATCGACCCTTAATGTGGTATCGACGTATGTGGCGACATTTTGATCAATGCCTTCAAAATCGGTGATTGACGCTGTGATAAAATCGATGATAGAAATATTTAAGGTATGAAGGTTGGTGCATATATTGGCACTTTATATTGTATTTGGGAGATGAGGTGTGGGTCGGGTCCACCGCCGGTGGCCTGTCCACCCAATATATGGTTATGCGGTATAGTTTGGAGGGTTTAACGGGGGTTATGGCCACCAACCTGAAAATATATATGCGACATTTAAAAAATGGTTTTGGCAATTAGGCCAGCAGGGGTAGTGGCTGTCAGCCTTGATATAATTTTGGTTATGAAATTTTGGGGTGGCGGGGGTGGTGGCATGCCACTTCATAATAACTATTTTATTTGATTTTTATAAAAAAGAGGTGTTTTTAAAATCTTCAGAAAATAAGGGCCATTGGGAAAATTAACGAGGTAACAATTTCGACCAATTTTGGGAGCTAGGTTTATGCCCCGAGGTCAGTCAAATTGTAGGACACTTAAACCTAGACCACAACCCAACTTTGACTGGCCCATTCTCCCTCATATGAGCTTGGTTTGACGAACCATTCGCACCTCCACGATCAGGACGATGAGATCTACGCTCTGGTCTTGGGTCGACATCATTCTAAAGACTTTTATTTTCAAGCTTTCATAAACCCTCTTTGTCCTGTGTGTCTCTCTGGAGCCACCTAGATCAAAACTATTCTTTGAAGAAGAAAGAAGTGAGTTAATGTTCCACTACTAGAACTAGTGCCTCATCATTGTAACTATGTACTTAGATCTTTCATGTAATATTGAAGCTCAATGAGCCAACACATTTTGATTCATGTATTTTGATTGTCTTAGGACTATTATTTAGATGTTTTATTCATATGCACTACAGAAATTGAGCTATTTTTGTGGCTTTGATACTTATCTTGTTAAAGGTGTGGTGTATGTGGTTTAATGATCATTATGTATATGTGAAGTATTTCACTAGATAACTAACAAATCTCTCTTTGATTGTTTGTCTCTCTTAGGTTAGTACTATTACTTCCTTCTAAAGGCTCACTTTTGTATCGACCCCATTGTGAAAGTATCCTTTACACATTACAATTGGTGTTTCACAATGTCAACTTACTTGCTTGTTCGAGGGTTATGTATATAATCTCTTATGTTATTCATTGAAGCTAAGGTGAACCTTACATTTATGGTGGTTTGGATGATACTCTGGATCGGGCTCCTACTCAAAATGGTGTGTGTTCTAATTGGGACTTCACATCGGGGAGACCCCCTGTATGTTGGTGGTATTCAACACCATCAACATTGTGGTTCTAGAAGGAGGGTTACTCTACAAGTTGTTCCCATTGAGTTTGTGTTGATTGTATTCTCTTTAATTTCTTATCCTCAAATCATAATCCCAAGATTTTTTTCTAACCTATACCGTGGTAAAATTTTCATCTCTGTGGAAAAATTTTATGACTTGTCTCATCTGAATTTCGATGATGAGGGTAAAATATCCAAAGTTGAAAATTTCTTTCAGTTTTTCAAGTTTTGTGAATCTCATGAAATCAAAGATGAAGATATTGCTTGTGTCATTTTATTCCTCACCCTTGAAGGTCATTTTGATCAATGGTATCATACTTTACCATCTACTTCCATCCATTCTTTTGATCAATTCCTCAAGGAGATTCATCAAGATTTTGATAGGTATGATTACTGAGATGTTTATAAAAGAATCAATCAACTTAGAATGGAGCCTAATGAATCAACTGAGGGCGTTTCTAATAGATTCCTTCACTTATATTATGAATTTCTTGAAGAATATATGGCTTTGGATTTATTTAAGCAAAAGTTTGAACATTTGGTTTAGATCTCTTTGAATTAGCTTGAATCTAAACCCCCAGATGTTCATGTTTATCAAAATTTTGTAAAATGTGAGACACTTCCAATATCAGAGGAGGAACCTACAATTCCTTTTGTTCCTTTTCCTCCTCCTTTTCCAATTCCAATTTGGGTTCCTCGCTATGATAATGTTGAATTTGGTAAACCTACAAATCAAATTCCTAATCTATATTCTCAATCTTCTTCCACTTTCCATAATTCAGATTAAAAAGAGGAAACCTTGGAATGGTTCATGGAGCCTAATGTGAAGGATAATCCCTTGATTTCTCAAGATAATATTAGTGCTCAAAAATTCAATCTTGAATCTAAGCTAGATACATGTTATCCTCTATCATATGTTTTCTCATGATCCCTCACCCCTTGATTTGTTTGATCAGTCTCTTCCAAATCAAAGTATCGATCAAGAGTAAGGTAGTAAAATTTCACAGGTATAGGAGGACGAAAGTGAGGATCCTTTCAAAATTTATTCTCTTTTTCAAAATCCTCCATGTCAAGAGAAAGTTCTCCCAACCTTACTTGATTTTTAATCCAAGAATTTTGGTGATGGATCAAATGAAATTGATTTTTCTAATCAATCTAGTCTTGGGAACCCATCATTCTGATGATGATAATTCTATTTTTGTACATGTGGAAAATTCCCAAGTGTAGATACTTATCTTTCAGTTTCTCAAGAACATTTTGTTATGGAAGATTTAGAACTCAATTCAAATTCAGTCCATGTTTTTACAAAAAATTCCTCTTCACCTCACTATCACTTGCATTCTACTATTTGTAATGAATCAATTTGTGAAGAAGATAATACATACTCTTCAAGTTCATCATCTAATGAGTTGGAGTTTGAATTGAAACAAGGTAGTGAGGTCACCCATGATGAAGAAGAAGGTAAGAAATTGATCAAATATCCATTCCATTACTTATCAATTCTAGTCTTGCATAAGGAGAGTTCCTTATTTCAGGTTACTCATAAAATTCATTTAATATATTCATCCTTATAGGTGCAATGAGAAGAACTTTATAACTTGGGTAATTTTTATTTGTTGAAGGTGTAAATTCTGATCAAATCGACAATGTAGGTGGCTACCATCTAGATAATAGTGATCTAGCTGAAATTATTGGTGGTAGTTTTCGTCACACCATGCATGATCTGATCCAACCTTCAAAATGTGATTCCATAGCCCATGAGAGTTCTAAGACTTTTCAGGGAGACAAGGCACTTCAACTTCCGTTAATGGTTGTGTCAGGATTTCATGACTCTGGTAAGCCCCCCTAACTTAATCATATTTGGATATTATGACAAAATTAGTTCCTTTGAATGGTTTCATTGTATGTAAATCCCTTCATAAAAGGTGTTTGTTATTTTCAATATAGCTCTTTCAAATTTGTGGATTCCTCATGTAAGTATCTTATATCTAGCTTGGGTTTGGAATGCATACCTTTCATGAATGAACATATATTTGAAGCTAATTATTGTAAATATTATCTTTAGTCAAAGGATTCATACCTCTCACATTCTTTTGAAAATAACTAGCTCGTAATCCTTCTAGTGAATATCCTAATACTAATTATTTCCTTCATGGCACCATATCGCCTCTTGAGTATCAATGAATGCTTGTGTTATTTTTTTAATCAAGTTCCTCTTTTTCATCCACTACATCTCGACAGGTTTCACATGTTTTCCACATTTCCATTCCTTTTAAATGATTGTGATGCTAGTCCGATTTGTATCTAGTCACAAGTAGACGGTTTGTCACATTCAACATATGAGGAATGTGATTCTTTCATTCAAAGCATTTTCAAATTTGTTCAAACTAATCTATATTTTTTGTTTACTAATCAAGAGTCTTGTCCATTGATTAACCTATTTTATCATGATAACTATCATTCAATTTCCCATTTTCCCATTACTATATCTCAAGAAATTGTTTTACAACATTCAATCTTTATGGTTTATCATCTCACTATTCAGATACTTATCTAGTAGTTGAGGCACTTTAGCCTTCGTTGATGGTTATGTTAGGTATTCACTATCTTGACAAGCTTTCTGAACATGGTCAGATTCATTTTCCCTTACAACACTCTCATCCTTGTTCCATACCATTAATTTATAATCTATCTCTACAAAAATTTTAGGGTTTTCAAGAGGACAGTTTTGAATTTTATGATCCGAGTTATAATCAGTTGGAGGCCTCTTACTTAGCAAGTCCTTTTACTAATTATTTCCTTCATGGAACCATATCTCCTCTTGAGTATCAATGAATGCTTGTGTTATTTTTTGAATGCTTGTTCCATACCATTAATTTAAAATCTATCTCTACAAAAATTTAGGGTTTTCAAGAGGATTTTTTTGAATTTTATGATCCGAGTTATGATCGGTTGGAGGCCTCTTACTTAGAAAGTCCTTTTGCTAATAACAAGCTTTGACATTTTATCATGCTTACTAAGAAGGACAATACAAATAAAGATACATACATAAGAAGTTTTTGAGGTTTGTTTGATTATTGTTTTCATCGAGAAGGTAAGGTGGAAGATTGGGTTATGTCAGGTTATGTGACACACCTTTCTTCCTTTAAGAAAGGCCTTCAATGTTTTGTGCAATATTTTTAACCCTCTATATTTTCTGTTGCACATTATTATATATCAGTTGTAATTTCTCTTATCTTTGTGTTTGTAGGTTGGGAATAATAAACATGGATTCATTGGAAAGATCATTATACTTAGCCCTAACCTTATAGCTATTAGGTTAGGAGTAGGCTTAGTTGCAATTAGTTTCCTTTCCATTGCACCTATCTTCTATCCCGATCTCCATCTGGTCTTTGCAGATGTTTTGTTTTAGTACCTTTGTCTTACATGATGCTTTTCAGTTAGTTTCTATTTGCTTTGTATTTTGTTTAAAATTTGTGTTTTATATTTCATGTTTACTTAATAAGGATTTGCATGAAAGATGTTCCTTTTGGCTCAAAAGACAATGTGGCAAAACTTGAAAAGTGAAATTATGATGATGAACAATGCTTGTCTAATTTGTTACCTCTTCTCTATATTTGTTTTATATATCTTTAAATTCAATGGTGTATAAATTTAAAATATGATCTATTCAAATGAAAATCCCTTGGTCAAACTATAACACTCATATCTATTCCAAGATCTTCATTTCTCAACTCAAATTGTAAGTAAATAACGTTTTTCTTGCTAATCCAATTGAGTAGAGAAAAGATAAGATGAAAATCTAAAGAAAACAAACTGATATCATAGGATATACAAATAATTCTCCAAAGGGGAAACCTCCTCTTCTCTCAATAAGTCAAGATCCCTCTTTCACCCATTGAAAATAATAAGTGTCGAAGCAAAATCATATTAAATAAATAAATAAAGGGTGAAAGAAGAGAAATGCTTCATATGTAGGGAAGTGAAGCAAATGACTTCGATGGGGTACTATCCATGCTTATTAATGATGAAGCAACATTTGTGCTCGTATAGTGACTCCACCGAGGAACTCTCTAGGCATGTTGGCAGCAGGTCAATGATAGAGATGAAACTCATGATCTGAATATCTTAAACCTGCTCTGCATATTATCCTTTCCTTGATCAAAACAACTGTGATTTGGTGAGTCTTGATGCATGTTCAACTAAGTAAGGAAATGGAGGCCACTATATCTCTAACTAGGTTAAGTGGTGGCCTGGGTGCAGGCAATATATCCCGTCTTCCAAAGTCAACTACAACCCTTTATACTTAAAAGCGCCCCAACCCTTGTTATTGGAACAATACACACAAAGAACCCCTTTTTCCTCTGTTAGAGCTATAATTCCATAGGAATTACAGAAAACACTATTAGCAGGGATTTTGAATGGATTTAACGCAATGATGTATGAAATGCACTATTGGCGGCTTCAAATGACTATAATGCGATTATTACATGGAAATACACCATTGGCAAAGTTTTATTCCAAAGTAAGCATTGATACACAAATACACTATGGGCGGGGTTCTATTCCATAAGAATGGAATAACATTATTGGTGGTCGCTATTGGCAGTTCCAAGGAACGAGACATAATACAACGACCCTTTCGATGTGATAGCACGTGGGGCTATCACAAATTCGCAATCAAACACTATGATGCTTCCAAAGGCTAGTCTCTCCCTGCTCCAACACTATAATGCGATATGGGTATCGCCAGACTTAATAAAAGAAGTCTGGAACTCGATTCTGGCTAAGTTTTCACAGTTTTATAGTGTAAACCCGAGTTTTCGCCTGCGGAACTCAACGATGCTTATAAGGAAAATAGGACACACCGATATGTAGGAAAACACTCAACCAAAATTTAATCAAAGTAATAATTGGGAAACAAAGTTTGAACCACTGTTATAAGAACTTAGGAGATAACACTGCATAAAGTCAAAATTACACATAAAATACCAGATTAACAAAGAACTTTAAGTTCAGATGCATAGAGAGGGTTTCAAAGATCACAATGTCTCTGGAATCAATCAATACAGAGATGTCCTATTCTTTCCTTTCAAAAATAAGAGATAAAACCCACTCGGTCCGAATCCCTTTATAATAGCATGCCAATTACATATCTACTGGTTCATTTTAGAAACCAGTTCCTAAAACAGAAACTTAGTTATTATGACTAACAGTTCTGCGAGACATCATCCTCGAGAACCTCCACTATAGCTTATCCATACAACAATTATTACAACATGATATTATTCCTAGATTCTATCCCTATGCTAAACTAGAAAATCATGGAAATTGATGGCTAAAGGACCCCACTCCTTTGCCTGTAGATTTTTTTGGATTTTTGGAATAAGTTTGAAGATTTTTCCCTCCAAGTCACATGCTCCTGCATCAGACTCCTGAGTACAGAATTCTTCATGGGCTCCTGTCCATGAGCTCATCTACAGAACTGCCCAGTTTCTCTAGCATGTTTTCTGTAACCCAAGTAGCTTCAGCGGTTGACTGATCCTTCCATTTTACCAAATACTGGAAGTACTCTTGTCCCCTTGTTTTCTTAAACATCTTCTTGTCCAAAATTCTTTCTGGCTGCAATTCCTTTTCCGTGGGTAACTATTTTACCCAATCAATCTCTTGAGTCTCTGGATCTTGTGTTGTATCATTTGCAGTTTCACCTTCGTAATTGTATAGGTCAGCAACATTGAAAATTAGTGATATTCCAACATCAGGGGGTAATTCAATCTCATAGCCATTTGCAGAAAATTTCCTTAATACTCTGCACGGTCCAATTTTCTTGAACTTCAATTTGTTATACTCCCTCTTTGGAAACCTTTCCTTTCTGAGGCGTGCTAAAACCAAATCTCCAACATCCAAGTTCACCTCTCTTCTTCTCATTTCTGCTTTTGTTTTGTACTTGATGTTTCTATCCTACAACTATTGTTTCACTTGTTCATGTATTGCTTGCATTTCTGAAGCAAAAGCTTCTCCCTCTGCAATTCTCATCTCATATTTTCCCAAGTTTCTTAACTCAGATACTCCTCTTGGATGCATTCTATAAACTACATGGAATGGACTTTGTCCTGTACTCCTGTTAGGTGAGTCACTATATGCATATTTAGCTTGTGCCAACACTTGATCCCATTGCTTTGGTTTTTCTACAGTAAGACTCCTAAAAAGATTGCCCAAACTCCTGTTTACAACTTCAGTCTGTCCATTAGTTTGTCGATGATAGGTAGAGCTGAAACTTAGTTTAGTTCCCAACTTCTTCCATAATGTCCTCCAGAAATGTCCAACAAATTTGGAATCCCTATCTGAGACAATACTCTTAGGAAACCCATGCAATCTTACAACCTCCTTAAAAAACAAATTAGCAATGTGGGAAGCATCGCTAGTTTTATAACATGGAATAAAGTGTGCCAGTTTTTAAAATCTGTCCACTACAACAAAAACTGAATCATTACCTCTTTGAGTCTTTGGTAAGCCCAAAACAAAATCCATACTTACCATATCCCAAGGTCTATCTGGAATTGGTAATGGAACATACAAGCTTGTGTTTTGGCTTCTTCCCTTTGCATATTGATAGACTTTGCAAGTTTTCACATACTTCTCCACTTCAAATTTCATTTTTGGCTAGAAATAAAATCTGTTTAACTGCACATAAGTCTTCTCTACACAAAAATGTCCTACAAGTCCTCCATTATGTTCCTCTTTGATTAAGTTCTCCCTCATATAACAGTTTGGCATGCACAACTGATTTCTCTTAAACAACAGTCCATCTTGTACGAAGTAATCCAACCATTTACTCCTATGCACCAAAACAAGATTTTTACAATCTTCAAATGCCTCTTTAAAATCTAGATCTGTTTCATACAATTATTTAAGAAAATAAAAACCCAATACTTGGATTTGACTCTCTTGAAATAATACATTTCTCCTACTTAAGGCATCTGCAACTTTGTTTTATTGGCCATTTATATGCTTCAAGACAAAATGGAAACCTTGAAGATACTCTACCCATTTGGCATGTTTCTGGTTAAGCTTTGGCTATTGCATAATATACTGTAGTGCATGGTTATCTGAATAAAGTATGAACTCCTTTGACATTAGATAATGCCTCCATTTCTTTAATGATTGAACAACTGCATAGAACTCCTTATCATAAGAAGAATACTTCTTCTTTGAATCATTCAACTTTTCACTAAAATAAGCTATAGGTTTGTCTTCCTGACGTAATACAAATCCAATAGCTTGTTCGCTAGCATCACACTTCACTTGGAAAGGTTTACTAAAATCAGGTAGAACCAAAATAAGCTTTTCAGTGATCTTCTTCTTCAATAGCTAGAAATTCTTTTCTGCTTCAGTAGTCCATCTAAGTGGTTGTTTATCTTTCTTTATGGTCTCAATAATAGGAGCATTGTTCTTACTAAAATTCTTTATAAATTTCCTATAAAAACTAGCAAGACCATGAAAACTTCTTACCTCAAAAACACTTTTAGGTGAAGGCCACTCCATGATTGCCTTGATCTTCTCTGGATCCATCTTCTGTCCTTGAACAGAAATAACAAAACCGAAGTACACTAGCTCTTCCTTCATGAATGAACACTTCTTCAAATTCAGCAATAATTTATCCTACTGTAGCCTTTGTAAGACATAATTCAGATGTCTTATGTGCTCCTCCTTAGATTGTTGTAAACTAATATATCGTGCAGATATACTATTACAAATTTACCAATAAACTCATTAAGAACTTCATTCATGAATCTCATAAACATACTTGGTGCATTTGACAACCCAAAAGGCATTACTCTCCACTCATACAATCCCTCATTTGTGTTAAAGGCAGTTTTCTACTCATCCTCTTCTCTTATCCTTACATGATGATACCCACTTTTAAGATCTAGTTTTGAAAAATACTTTGCTCTACTCAAGCAATCCATTAAATCTTCAATTCTAGGTAAAGGAAATCTGTACTTGATTGTGATTTTATTGATGGCTCTTGAATCTGTACACATTCTCCAGCCTCCATCTTTCTTTGGACTCAACACTGTTGGTACTGCACAAGGACTCAAGATTTATTTGATCAGCCCTTTGTCAAGCAATTCTTGCACTTTCTTCCTAACCTCTTCATTTTCTATAGGAGTCATTCTGTAAGATGCTTTATTAGGTAGACTTGCTCCAGGAATCAAATCTATATGATGGCTAATTCTTCTAGTGGGTGGTAACTCATTAGGCAAATCATCAACAATAATATCGCAATAGTTCTCCAACATTTCTTGAATTTTAATGGGTAAATCAGAAACTTTAGTAGAAGTCATTATTACCTTGGGCTTGAAAATTACAACAAAAATTACCTCATTCTCTTCAATCTTCTTCAAGTATTCCTTTCCTCCTAGTAACAGAGTTTTTGGATCAGTCTTCTTTCCTAATGCATCTTCTTCTTGCAGAGGCAGCAATGCATGATTGACACCATCCTTTCCAAACTTGTAGGTGTTTGTTTTCCCATCATGCATAGCTCCTCTGTCATATTGCCAAGGTCTTCTAAGAAATATGTGACACACATCCATTAGCATCGCATCACATACAATTTTATCTTTATACTTACCCAACTGAAACTCCACTTCAAATTGTTCATTCACTAACAGTTGATGTCCCTTTTGTAACCATGAAACCTTGTAAGGTGTTGGATGTTTCATTATCTTCAGCTTCAATTTCTCCACCACTTATGTAAAGATCAAATTATTAGTGTTTCCACTATCAGTGATCATCTAATATAATTTCCCTTGAACCTTACACATTGTTCTGAATAATGTCTTTCTTTGTGATGGTTCAACTATCTCCTTTGTTGGCTTGAGCAAAACTTTATTAACTACCAAAGATTCTCCTCTTCCTGGTATATTTTCTTCTTCTGTCACTACTATTACTGTTGCTTCTCCCTCATCTTGAGCAACAATTGCATTTCTCTGACTTGTTTCTATTTTCTCTAGGCACTCAAAATATCTATGTCTCAATTTGTTACATCTGTAACATCTTACTTCTCTTCCTCTTCCTCTGCCTCCTATTCCTCTAGAAAAACTCCCCATCCCTCTCACATCACTTGCTGTGGGTGCATGCTGGTTTGAGCTGCTGCTAGCTCCATCTTTAGGTGTTGTAGATCTTTCTCTACCACCTTGACTTCCTCTTCCTCAGAAAGTACCTCTCCCTCTAGCAGACTTCTTCCTCATGAGTTTTTATTCAGCTCTCAGTACCATCTGATAAGCTTCTTATACTGTTTTAGGAGACAATATACTTATCTCATCTTGAATGTCCATCCTAATACCATTCACATATCTAGCCATCTTCTCATCTGTATCCTGAGTTTGTCCAGCTCTTATGCTTACCTTATAGAATTTCTCTGTGTATTCTTTCACTATCATAGACCTTTGTCTAAGATTTTTCATCTGTCTGAACAAGGTTTGATGATAATTACTTGGTAGGAACTTACCTCTTAGCTTTGCTACCATCCTGCTCCAATATTTGAAAGGTTACTTTGCAAGTCTCTTTCTTTCCACCGACACTCCATCCCACCAAAGTGTTGCATGGCCTTTTAGCTTGGTGGCAACAAACTTTACTCTCTTCTCATATTTTGTTTCTTCATAGTCAAAGAATTTCTCCATGCCATTAATCAAGTCTATCAATTCTTCTAGGTTTAGTCCTCATTCATATATTGAAACCTCAGTCTTTGGCTTAGATGTGGATCTCAGCACTGAATGGAAGAATATCATCTCAGGAGTAACTGCTACAAATTCCTCCTCTGCAGCTTCAACCTCAGGCTCACTAACATCTCCATCATCTATATTTCTCCCTATTATTAATGCATTCAATCTAGCTTGCATCTGTTGCAGAACTTCCATCACTTCAACATTTGAAACTAGTCATCCTCTTCCACCACGTTCTTGTCCTCTTCCAACTCTGAAAGCCATATTAACTTTCCTTCTCCTGCTTCTGAGATTCAATTTAGTGTCAACAAGTGCTCTCATACCATTAATGGTGGCCTTTGTGCAGGCGATATATCCCGGCTTCCAAAGCTAGCTACAACCATTTATACTTAAAAGTTCCCCAACCCTTGTTATCGGAACAATACACACAAAGAGCCCCTCTTTCCTCTACCAGATCTGTAATTCCATAGGAATTATACAAAACACCATTGGCAGGGCTTTTGAATGGATTTAATGAAATCGTGTATGAAATACAATATCGACGGCTTGAAATGACTATAATGTGATTATTACATGGAAATACACCATCGGTGAAGTTTTATTCCAAAGGAAGCACTGATACAAAAATACATTATCGACAGGGTTTATTCCATAAGAATGGAATAACACTATCTGCAGTCGCTATCGGTAGTTCCAAGGAACATGACATAATACAACAGCCCTTCTAATGCGATAGCACATGGGGCTATTGCAAATTCACAATTGGTGATTCCATAGTCCCTCGCCAAGCTCTTCCGTTGGAGACTTGTGATCCGACAAGTCCGCAAACCCAATAGCTTATTAAAACCTTCCTATTATGGTTTCGGATCCGAAACTCCACTTCAAACTTCGGTGCTTCCAAAGGCTAGTCTCTCCCCACTCCAACACTGCGATGCAATATGGGTGCGGACCCGATATGGGTATCACTAGACTTAATAAAAGTTCAAGTCCAGAACTTGATTCTAGCTAAGTTTTCACAATTTTACAGTGTAAATCCAAGTTTCTGCGTGCGGAACTCAATGCCGCTAATAAGAAAAACAGGACACACCGATACGCAGGAAAACACTCAAGCAGACTTTAATCAAAGTATTAATTGGAAAACAAAGGCCGAACCATTGTTATAAGAACGTAGGAGATAACACTACATAAAGCCAAAACTACACATAAAATACCAGATTAACAGAGACCTGTAAGTTCAGATGCACAAAGAGGGTTTCTAAGATCACAATGTCTCCGGAATCAACCAATACAGAGATGTCCTATTATTTCCTTTCGAAAATAAGAGATAAAGCCCACACGGTCCAAATCCCTTTACAATAGCATGCTAATTACATATCTACTGGTTCATTTTAGCAACCAGTTCGTAAAACAGAAACTTAGTTACTATGACTAACAATTCTGCGAAACATCCTCCTCGAGAACCTCCACTATAGCTTATCCATACAACAATTATTACAACATGATCTTTTTCCTAGATTCTATCCCTATGCTAAAATAGAAAAGCATGGAAATTGATGGCTAAAGGACCCCACTCCTTTGCCTGTAGATTTTTTGGATTTTTGGAATAAGTTTGAAGATTTTTCCCTCCAAGTCACATGCTTCTACATCATTAAGTAGGAAAGCCAAAGTAATCTGCAAAATGAATCAATACTTCCTGAGAGACTAAGACCTTGCACTTAGAGATTTAAACCTAAACATAGAAGGTGGAGCTCTACTAGTGTGTCACCATGTGTTGTTGTTGTGATCAAAACCCTCCAAAATATTGCTCACTCTTGAATTTTTTAGCCTATTTAGGATCTTACTATCTATCACTCTATGGTTACTTGATGATCATTTAATGTTTTGAAAATACTTTAAGTATTCAAGTCACTTGTACTCACATGCACAATGTTCAATGAGTTCATGATAAGAATTCCTTTATGCAAGCTTGAACAAGCATAACACCATCCATCAAGATAGTGCCTCTGGGATGTTCAACTCATGACGAAAGTCAGTGTTGACTTTCGTCGGTAGTCTCCCTCACTTTGGCTGCGTTTTTAATTTTATTATGGAGAGTTTTGTCAATTGTCGCTTTTTTTCACTTTTCGTTTCACAAGTGTCACTTTCACGTTCACGGTTGTTGCTTTTGATTGGTTTCACTTTAATAAGTGGAATTTCATGTTATATTCACTCTATCGTGTGTTTCTTGCAAAGTCATTTGCATTTTGCAAGTGTCACCTTCATGTTTTCCTCCAATTAAAGGTGTGGCTTTTATTGATTTCACTCTTGTATGTGTCACACCTCTGCACACCACCAAAGTTATTTCTCATGCACTCTTCTGCATTAGATGGTCTTACATATGATTGGAACATTTGTTAGACACATTACTAAGACTTAGCACACCTTTTAGTCAAAATTGTCACTTTTATCGTAACTTGTGTTCTGAGAGTTGTAATGTGTCGTTTCAACTGTCACACTTAGAAATAGGTGCACTTTGCTATTGTTTTAAGGTGTGACTGTTGTTCATGATTCCTGTGCATTTTGGTGGTTTCTGTTGATGGTGTTTATGTGTGTGGTCCATTTTTGGGTCGTGTTAGGATGCATTTCTTTCTCCTACACTGCGGGTCCTACACTTAGCCATTTTGAGAGCTCTTCTTCATCCTTTAGCCCAATGCAAGTTCTAAAGGCATTAACCCTCTTATTCGATGATGAGTGTAACTTATTCATAAGCCTCAATGATGTATCTTCCTCCCATACTTGTGCACTAAGTATTTTCTAAGGTCTCCTCCCTCTCACATTGGATTAGTACTTCCTAAGGATAAGTATCCTAGCCTTGTGTTACCTCCCTTAGCAAAAAAGTGAATTCCAGATGACCAAGTAGCCATTGTTGGAGAGAATTGCACCCTCCAAAGCTTGAGTTCAATTTTAAACAATGAAGTACACTTGAAAAGATGAAGTGCACTTCAAACACTCAATGAAAAAGAACACTTCAAAACAACAAGTATCCTTTGAGTGCACTTCGAAACAACAAAGGAACTCTATATTATTAGTGAGCGAATGTGCATTCAATTTCTATTTTGCGTGAAGGAATGTTCAAGCTTCTACATCCATGTAGAATTCATATTGACCATTAGAGTGTGAACTAATTTAATGTTTATGATCTAACTTAGGTCTAGAGTCAATTCCTCGTTATGTTTATCAATCCTTCATTGTATTCTTATTTATTCCATTTCAAAAAAATATTTGATTTCAAAAGAAGTGATGAGCCTATTGAGATATTAAACATAATGTTGCTCAAATATGGTATGTTTTATATTATTTTGAAAATAGTAATTCTAGATTTAATTATGAAATTGAAACTTTGGCATTACAATTGTTTTAATTCCATATCTAATGAATTTAACATATTATGTTATTTTAAATGTGTGAAATGAAGATTCATGTATATAAATGCTAATTGATAAAGTAGAAGTAGAAGGCCAATGAAAGAAATACCTATATAAGGGAAACACAACCTAGAAATAACCATATAAGATAAAGTAATCATCCAAGGAAAACCACACATCCATGAAAAAAGTGGCAAAGGATTTCGAAAGAGATATTTATGTAAACACTTCCCATCAAACCAGAATTGAAAATGCATGTCATTTCCAAGGGAGGTGGGATATTCGTGTTCATTAAAGATGGGGTAGGACTTCACACTACCTTGGATTTCAATTAAAGACAACAAGGATATATTAATGTGGTACATAGTTTGCAAAGGTCCTATATTCAAAATGTTGTTTCAAGGTAAGCAGTAGTAGTTTGCAAAGGTACTATATTCACAACATCGTTGCAAGACAAGGAGTAGTACCATGTGAATAAATGATTAGATAGTTGATGGATCATACCAATGTGGACAAGATAAAAATATGCAATGAACAATGAAAGTTCACATAATTGTGCTTTCCTTATAATATATAGGTATACTAAATATTTACAAAAGTTGAATCATATAGATGAACGAATGAATGCAAGCATTAATTATTACACAATATTTCTATGATACCCTATTTAGATATCTTCATGATGGAAGGACATTAAAGACTAGGATGTTTAGTTATGTTCCACTTTTAATTATGTAGGAAACTATGCTTTTCCAACTAAATTGGTTAGTAGATTGTATGGAGAAAAGTCATTTTCAAACTTGAAAGTGCCTTGAGTGCCATTCCATGAAATCAATGAATTAGGAAATTTTATCAATTGGGAAGCCATTCTATATTATTAATTAAGTAAATCCATCAATAAGACTAATTCTAGTGTAATCACTAATCCTATATTATATGTTTTCCTAAATATTGGATGTGGTGTGTGCCATTAATAAATTGGTATGCATGGGTTGGTCTTGGACATCTGAACAATGCCTAGTTAATGTATGCTCTAAATATTTGTAGGATAATAAGTACATACACCACTATGCTCATATTTGTGATTATCTATTTGCATTGTTTTCTAAGTGAATATTTTTCAAGATATGTCTAGGATTGTCTCAAGAAGCGATTGAATGGCCACAAAATATTGAAGATAAATGGTTTAGTTATATTAATGTATATGAGATAATAAAACATCCTCATGTAGTTTTTATTATGATAGATTAATTACCGAATAACTCTTCATTTTTAATACCTATCTCTCTAAGGATCATGATAAATTATGTCCCCCATGCCCGTTTTATATAGATTTATATGGATTGAATTATTCTTGATTGGTAAGGATGTAAAGGGAGAAGATGGAATATTATTACATTCCACCATAGATGTACCAAATGCATGATCCTTTAGGTATTATTGAAAAATAAACACTTGAGGTGAAAATTACCTTCATCCACTCTTATAAAAGAAGAGTTGTAAGGTAAAAAAGGATGTGAATATCTATGATGAGGAAATAGGCAACAAATTTTATCACAGAAAGTGAGAGTAAAATAAGGGAAGATATAAAAAAGGTTGTTACAAATTTCCAAGTCATAAAAAAAAGGAGGAAATACCCAGGAAAATAAAAAATTCAAAGCTAAAAGAAAAAAAAAAAAAACCAAATAAATATTTCACAATAAGAAAAAATAAAAGGCACATTCCAATGGAAAATTATCAAGGAGAAAATACATTGAAAAAGGAAGTTGAGGAAAAAACTAAAGTAGATGTTGAAGAAAAGAAGAAAATACAAGTAGAGGAAAAGGAAATGGGAGAAGCTAAATAAAAGGTTAATGTAAATGTTGATGATCTAATAATTATAAAGGAAGAATAATGAAAGAAAATGGGTAAAGATGAAGTTGAATAAAAGAAGAAGGTGAATTGAAGAATAAAGATGAATTTGATGTTAAATTTAACATGAAAAGGAAGGAAGAAAGAGAGAAAGAAGGAGAGAAAGACATATATTTTAGAAACATAGGGGGCAAAGCCAAAGGAATAGGTATATACTCCCTAAATATTTTTTAGTATGAATCATCCATGGATGGTTACTGTAGGGAATGTTGGACATGTGTTTTTATTCATGACAACTATTGTCACTGATGTCAAAGGAAGTATAATTAGTAAATATATATAGAGATGTAATCAAGGTGTTTCATGAAGTGATTTGGATGGGTTAATTATGTTTCTTAATGGTAAAACCCCAAAATTCCTTTGATCAAATTGATGACCTCAAATTTCCTATTTTGTGTGTATGTTTTGAAGTGCTAGCAAATTAGGGAGGATCATGTGATCACAAGTGGTAGAGTCCAAAGATACATGGGAGTTAAACCTTGTCCAATGAATAAGTGGCATGCATGCTTCATGTTCAATCACCATTTATACAGTTAATTGGTGCACATGCTTCATGTTCAATCACTACTGATCTTGTTGAGGCCCAATATTGAATGGTGCTTGTTAATCATGAGAACCTCTCCATGTCAAGGGCTAATGGGAGGGGGGTTGGAATTAAGTGGTTTCACACCAAAAGATTGATCATTATTATTAAGTAGATCAACAATTGTGGTGTATTGCAGATCCCCCCCACCCGTCTCCTTCCCTCCCCCCACACAAGTATAATACCACCAAGGGTTAGCCGTGATTACAATTGTTTTGTGAATGATGGTTTTTCGTGTGGACTGTGGAGAAGAAGGTGACATGGTTGAAAACAGAACAAGATGCCAAAATAGCTAACACTTGGAAGACTAAAGAAATGATAGAGGTCTCGTGTGGAAATCTAGTCAACACTTATGTGGAAGATGAATAAAAAATATGTCATGGCCTGTGAAATGTGGCTCTACGGAAGAGTGACACGTGTCACACATTTTTGGTGTCTTTTGGTTGAAACGTGGGCCAATTACGAGTGATATGTGGCACCACCCAGATGATTCCACATGGTGGTATGTCATCACCATGATGATAACATGATGTCAGCTAGAGGTGGCATATGATTATAAGATGATGTGGAAAATGACATGGTAAATGATGTGGTAGTGACATGGTAGGTCTTGGAATTCATGCCAAAGGTTTGGTGTGGTAGATTTTTTTCCTTTACAATTCAATTTTCTGAAGTGGGCTAAATAATTTATTTGAACATTCAATGATCTAGGGGTATAATAATTTACATGTTTTATATTGTACTAGATATGGATTTATTAAAAAGAGGGTTGAACGATGTTAATTTTTTTAGATATATGGGGCTCCAAGTAACAAGGGGTTGATGTATGCAAATGATAATTTGACAAGGGAAAAATAACTAGATAATAGATTTTAGTTTAAAAGGCGATGATTACAACCCTTAGTTGTGGGTGTTAAATGACAAATCACTCAGGGGCCTCTCCGCCTCTTAGCCTATTGGACCATTGGAAATTGGAGAAATAAATAGGTAAAGTGGGGCCACTAGAGTGGTGAGTGGAATTTAAATTCCATGGTCATGCTCTAGCCCACAAGGGACTACACGTAAGAAATTAATGGCTACATTACATCGGCCATTGGCCATAAGGTTATGGCTACATCGATGTTTGGAGAAAAATATGAAAACTCAATAGATCGATAAATGTACAAGAGGCTAAGTATAGGTTTCTACTCACAACCATATGAAAACATATGCCAAAAAAATGATATAAAAGCTCTGCTCATTTGATGAATTCAACCATTGATACAATAAATCAATTTGAATAATTGATATAGTCAAACATTTTTTCCATGGGTAAATACCATGGATCTATTCCCATGGTAATTGAGGGATGAGCCTATAAAAGAAAAAGAAAAACCATGCAATAAATTTAGCTACACTAATGAGAAATTGAGGCCATGTGAGAAATAATGTTGATGATGTATCATAAAGTAAATGAATATAAAATATGAATTGACTATGTCAGTTATGTGACTGCAATAATGTGAGAGTATGCATGAGAGAATAATTCATGAGTAGAAATAATAGGCTAAGCAGAAGAATTTTTGTGAATAAAATAGATTTGAATTGTTGTTTTGAGCATGTTTGTAGTGCAAAAGAATATCTATCAATTTGAGAGAAGGAGTGACAAAAATTATGAAGATTAAATTGAGTAAAATACGCTAGAAAGTTTGTGTTTAAAAATGAATGAAAGAGGGATCTTCTAGGTAAATTAGTTTGGTGTTTTCATATTAGGGAGTGGGTGCTTCCTTTAGGTTGGTGCCTTTAAATATTAAGGAGTTGGTGCTTCCTTTAAGTGGGTGCTTGGAAATTTAGGGGATGGGTGTCTCCTTTTGGTTGGTGCTAGAAAAGATATTGTAATAGTAGGTTTCAACCTACGATTATTTTAGACATAAGTTTTGTGGTTTTATCCTCCTATGGGTTTCCATGCAAGTATTTGTGCCTCATGTGTGCATGTTGTTTGATTTACGATGTTGTGGTTTAATTGTTTGTTATAATGTAAATAATCTTAAAGATTTTTAAAATTTACATAATACTAATTCACCCCCATCTCAATATTATCCTAGTTCCTAACAATGAAAATGTCACTTCCTACACCCACTAATGAACTATCCAGATTGAAGATGTTTGTGTTTGATAGAAAAATAAAGAAAATTGTGAGATAAAATCGCATTGAGTAAAGAAAGATCAATCATGGTCAATAGGTTGTGCTCATCATTGAGTTTATCATAAAGGCACTAACAACTCTAGTCTTATATTAATTTCTTCTATATTACTTGCATTAATACAAGGTATCATTGACAAAGTAGTAAATGTGAATTGGAAAAAGGAGTATGAAGATAAGATTTTATTGTTAGAAAACCAAGTAGGCTATTATAAGTCAAACCAGTATAACGTTTTAGAATTCATTGATTATTCTTATTAACGAAATAAATAATGTAAAAAGGTAATTTTATAAAATATTTAAACACTTATAAAGGATAATCCATTATACTTCAAATGGATGGGTCATATTTAATCTAAGAAGATATCATATGAGCAATCACAACTACCGTTTGATAACATGAAAATATGGTAAAGATAGGCTTGTTGATATTCCTTAAGTGATCCACTCATTAGATGGGAATGATATGCTTGGAATTGAATTTGGTCTTAAATATTGGAGGAATTTAGCTCATAATGCAATAAAGGCAATCCAACATGAGTTGGTAGATTCGACAACTATGTTGAAATTAACATAAAAAATTGTAAAGAACTACTACATGCCTTCATTTGCTCCAAAATATTCATTTTTCCTTTAGGAGGATATACTAAATACCCTTTGAAATTGAAATTCGAAAGAAAATACACACTATTTGCTCACTCAACAAAATCAACAAGATGTACATGAAAAGCTACATTAAAGACCCAACTAAAGAAATTACATTAATTAAGATCTTATTGCCTACGCTTCAAATGTTTGATAAAATAATAGACCAAAGTATTGTGTATTTTCAAGAGAAATAGATACAAGAACAATTTTTTAAAATATTGATAATTTCTTCTAATGATGTTGATCTTATTTTAGCAATTCCAATTTATCATTAAGCAATTACACTTCATAAATTCAACCATAAATGCACAAGAACAATAGAGATCACAATGCAAAAAGAGAACACAAGATTTACCCTAGGAAAACCCACTTGGGGGAAAGCCCAACAAACATTTCCTTAGAGAAATTATTTAGTTCAATAAGAGATAAATCTAATACTGCTAGTCAACTATGTAGTCAAATTGATCAACAATACTATAGTCAAACCTAGTCAAACAATTCTCTTTTGAAATCAATCTTCTGCCAAATAGATTTGACCCTCTTTGATTTTCCTAGGCCGAATTTGAGCCTCCCAAAATATTCCCATAAAATCAGCCCTACTACCAAGAATAATATACCTAGAATTTCAACCTTGTTGTCCAAAAGTTGCTACCCAAAAGTTTGACCTACTGCCCAAAAGTTGATGCCCAAAAGCTTGACCTACTACCCAGAATATGCCCCAAAAATTCACACATTGAAAGTCTAGGAGAGAGAGAAATGTTAGATATGAATTCATCCTTCTTCATCCTACTTTTTCCTTCTTCTTCTTTGCTTGGATGCCTATAATATATCTTGTCTTATGAGAGGTCAAATGCTGCCCTATGGAGGAGGTCGAGTGCTCTCTATATAACATTCTACTTATTCGAATGGGTGTCTCTGCATTGGGACTGACTTGAGTTGAAGGAGGGCTGACTTGACAAGTTTGGAGCCAGAAATTGAAATTAAAAAATTAAAAAAATATATTTTGACACTCACATGAAGAACATGTCTTACATTAATATTTTCAAGGGCCAAAATATTAATTATGAAGACCAATCATCAATAAAAAATTCAATGCCCCCTATTATCTAGGGAGGTGTTCATTATTAATAACTAGATGTTCTCATGTTAACAAATTTGTCTAAGAAAAGGTTATAAAAAAATATAATTACAATAATATGGTCAACAACCATGACACATGGTAAAACAAGTTACTGTATTATGGTCAACAATTGTGAAATATGGTAAATCAATAGTGTGAACAGGTTACCTAATATGATTAACAACTATGACACATGGTAAACCAACAACATCAACAAGTTACCATAATCTTGCCAACAACTATGACACATGTTACATATTTAGCATCAACTAGTCACCATGATTCTGGTCGGCGGCCTGTATGACACATGGTATACTGATTAGTCCTAGTTCAACATCATCCATGTCAATATCCCTGACTCATGGTGAAACCATAAGGACACACTTAATTCATTTGAGTAATATAGCCAGAAATCCAAAATCCTCATTCTAGGCCATGATGTTAAAGGATCTCAATCAACCTATATGGAGAGTAATTTGAGCTTGATGTTGAAATCCACCCAGTTAATTGAGTGGTACTAGGCCTTTAGGACCATTCTTCCTATTTTGGTCAACATATTTGACATTGGAATAATTATTGTACTCTATTGGACCATTCTCCCTAATATGGCCATATATGACACAAGGAGAATGTTTGTCCCTAATTCTATCTTATCAAAACTCCCTCTCTAAGGGAAGTATTATCAAGTCCAATCTTGTCCCGGAAGTACACAATCTTCGCTCTAGACAAAGGCCTTGTAATAATATCAAGAATATGCTCATCAGTGGAGATGTACTGAATCTTCACTTCTTCCTTCTCCAGCAAGTCACAAGATAAGGGGTAATTTATCTCAATGTGCTTCTACTTGTCACGAAACACTGGATTTTCTATAATCTTCACACAACTTTGATTTTTAAAATATATCATGGTCGGTTCTAGCACCTGATCAAATACCCCTGCGAGTAACTTCTGAAGGCACACTACTTTGTAACTTGCTAAACTAGTTGCAATATTCTCTACCTCAGTTGTGGCAAATGTAATAAATGTATGACTGGTCATCCAAAAAATCATAGTGGAGTCCAAGTTGAATGATATGAGATATTTCCTTCAGCAATGTTAGATAGAATTGCTTAAAGAGCATGAAAATACTAGAAATGCAACATCCATGAAGAAAAAACAAAACACTATAACAAAAAGGTCATTGGTGAGGGTCATGCCTATGACAGACCTTTAAGGTTCATCACCAATGTCACATATGGTGACGGTCAATAAAAAGCGTAAGTGCATATAATGATGGTCCTTTAAGGTTCATCACTAAATCCATTTTTAGTGAAACTTTTGGTGAGAGTTGTTAAAGGCCTGCCACTAATTATCTCTTTGGTGACACTTCTACTGACGATCTTTTATTAACCCTCACAAATGCTCTTTTTTTCTTTTGCTTTTGGTGACAATCAATTTTTTTTTGTCATCATTGATCATTCCAATGAGTTTTTGATGACACAATGTGCATGCTGCTATATTTTTTGTCAAAACATAATCATTTAAGACCATTGTTATGGAGTCTTTGTCATTATGTGTTTAAGGACATAGTGGTTAGAGTCAGTCAAATTGTTAAGAAGTAATTAGTGTGTATCATTTCCCTCAAGTAATGAGAATATAATTTTCCTATGAGTCAACGCATGATTCATCTCTATTAGGTTTATTATCTAACACATTCCCTTTAGATAAAGTTCCACTAGTGTGTGTAGGAACTATATTATTTAATACATAATCAAGCTCGGTCAATTCTATTAATGAGAGAGACCTAACACTCCTCAACACTCTTTTCACATCTTAACATGTTTTGTCACACACTAACATTCCTTGGCACCTCGCATGTCTTCAAACATATTACCATGAATAGGACACCCAAGCACATGTTGGCAGGCCCTAGCATAACATAGCAGTTTTCTAACATGTTTTGGCATGCCCTGTAGTCCCTAGGATGCCCTGGAACACTTTGGCATGCATTAACATATATTAGCACTTGGCACACATTGGCACTTGGCATGTATTGGAACCTATTATTAGTGTGCCTAGCATGCCCCTTTTGAAAAAGATAAAGTTGTAACTTATTAACCCTCTTATGTGTTCATTTCATTTCATTTTAACTTTGTTTTTCCTTATGTTTCCTTGACACGCCTTGACATATATTGGCATGCCCTGGAACACTTCACATCCTAGCATGCCTTAACACCATTTGTCACGTGTTAACATAGACTAGAACTCCCTAGAACACTCTGGCACTTCTTGACATGCCCTGATATTTCGTAACATGCCTTAACAATGCTTAGCATACATTTATCACTCCTTCCTTGGCATGCCAGGCACTCGTTGACACACCCCCATATTCATTCACTTCCATTCATTTTGACCTAAGGCTCCCTTGTGTTTCCCTAGTACTCCTTGACACTCTTAAACATGCATTAGCGCTCTTTGGCACACCTTAACAATATTCGACATGCCCTGCCACTACATAGCATGCGTATCACTCCCTAACACACATTGGTACTTAACACATGTTGGCACTTGGCAAGTATTAGCATGTCTATCATTCATTGAGATGCCTTGGTATGATTTGGCATGATTTAATATTAAAAGTTATTTGAGATCAACTACTGGAAAGTAGATGAGAAATAACACAGGAATATTTGGCACCTAGGGTGCACTAACACTTGGCAATTGGCACCTAGTGTTGGTGTGACTAGAATGACCCTCTTGGAAAAGGTAAATCGATGACTTATTAACCCTCTTATGTGTTCATTTCCTTGTAGTTTAATTTGTTTCTCCTTTTGGTTTCCTTGACAGCCCCTGCCACATATTGTGATACCCTTACACATCTTGGCATGCCTTATCAATTGGCACATATTATCATATTTTACATGCCCTCACACTATCTAGAACATGTTATCATTCCCTAACATGCCTTGGCACTCACACCCTCACAACTAGCCTTCCATTTTTTCATGACTTGGGAACCCAATCAAGTCCTTAACTACTACAGTGAATGTGACATTGGTCCACTTTAGCCTTAATAAATTGACCAATTGCACCTATTACAAGTATATTGTGCCTTGTTTTCCTAAGAACTGCCTATAACTCATCTTAGGTCACTCATGTCCAAGTTAAAATTGTCCCACTTAAGAACTTACCAAGACAAGGATCACATATAGCCATGGTCATAAAACAACTAAGCAACATAGCTTACACATACAATATTTCACGCATGTGTCCAATCCATATAAACAATAGAGCATTAACTAGTAATTTTCAAGAACCACAACATGCAGAAGACACACATGATATAAATGAGCACAAGCCGAGTGCCCCAAAACATGTACACAACAATGTACAATATGCTATTGTCTAAAATAGTTTACAACATGAACATTTGGCCAAAATTTTCCACATGTCATATAAAAATAATAGCTAATCAAAAAACAGTGTTGTGCCTAGCACAAAGTTTCCCTTTGTCTCAAACTACTTTGTCGAGCCCCTTATTGCAACCATAGGCTTGCCTCTTGTAAATCCTATTATGAAAATCTCCTAATACACTTCATCCTTGGCACACTTGAACTCACTGACACTCCCTGGCACACACTCTCATTGTTCTTTTCCATGCATTTTGACCTAGTTCTCCCTTGTGATGCCTTGGCATTCTTTAACACTCCTCAACATGCATTGATATTCTTTGGCATGTGTTGAGCCTCAAAATTACTCTTTCCCTAGCAACTCTTCTCATTCCTTTTATTTGTTTTTCCATAAGAAATATGCATTCTCATCACTAATAACTGGTATATACTGTCTTGAGGAGGACATTTAGCGATTCACATGTTATGATTTTTATGTTTTGCTGTTTGAATAAATTTTTGTATATTAGCTACGAAACGCAGCCTATTATGTAGCTATCTATTTTGCAGCTACCTCCATTCTTTAACAGGTTCCAGGTGTTAGAAGGAGAGACTAGCCACACGGGAAGCTTTGAAATCATCATGACATGGACCATGTACTATTCATTCAGCCCAGGTCAAAAAAGAAGATGGCATAAGAATACGATCAATGGATAAGTCAAACACAAAGAGACTGAGGGTAATAGGACTCTATTTCGTGGTTAATTAATTCATTTCATAGTGATGGGAAGTGTTACTTGGAGTAACTACTTGTACCTATGGACTCCAAAAGCCACCTGTACAAATGAATCCAACATCCACCATGTCTTAGATTTATTTCTCCAGCAGCTGAGGAAGAAATTCCGCATATCTGTCTTTTACATGTTTGGTTGTAGCATGCTTTTCTCCACAAATAGTTATATGTTTTTCTTATAAATACCTGTGTAAGGGACCAAAGAAGTTAGTAATAGTTTTAATGTGAAATCAAAGTTCTAGACTCTGTAATTTTTGGGCGTTTCGTGTCCTTGTTTTAATATGAGAAGGCCACATGTTTTTATGAACATATGAAAGAGTTTTCTTGGAGTTGATTGAGAAAGCGTAGCCTAATCAGTTGCAGAGGGCCCCTGCACTGAAGAAGGCTTCATTTTATTTATTTTTCTTCTTCTTGTTAGCTGTAAATTCACCATTTTCTTTCTAAGATAGTGTTTATAATCATTTTCTTACTCACAGTGTTTATAATGCAATTTCTATCATTTTCTTACTAACATTTTTTATAATTTAGAGAAGTTTCCATTAGCTTGATTTCTTTTTAGTTCTTGTCAGTAGTTTAGAAGATATAGCTCAATAGTGTAATCTTGTTTCTTCAATTAAAAACTAACCTTGTTTTAGGATGAGAGTAGGATTGAAGAATGACAAGATTACATTGTTGGATAGTTTACTTCATTCACTATTTTGCTAGTTTAAATTCTCAATTAAACTGATTAGTGTCATTTACTATCTTTGCCATTTCATTTTTATTTTAAAATACTAACTCATGGTGTTAATGAATGTTTATGGAAAACCCTTCAAGTTGATAACTCATCCTTAACTAAGTGGTTGAATATTTCATCTATGCAATGATTTATTTCTACATATTTGTATTTTCTTTCTCTTAGATTAATGAAGTACAAAATTACTTAAATGTCATCCCAAGGAGACTTTCTCCCAAATTGAGAGGAAAAGTAACCAAGTATTTCATTTAGTTTTATTTTTGTAATTAGCTAGACATCAATTGCAAATTTCACTTTCAGTTTTAATTCATAATTTGGAAATAATGGTAAAATAAGAATTTAAACTTTGTTTTCATTTCTTTCTTCACTTTGTTTCCATATCTTTCTTAGCTCTGTTTTCATTTCTTTCTTAGATCTATTTTCATTTTTAGGTTTTGAGTGGTCTTTAAGAAATTTATATTTAGTTTTGATAATTTTCATTGTAAATCATTAGGAGCTAAAAGACCAAAAACTCCCAAAACAACATTAAACATAAAAATAATGAAGTAAGAAGGGTTAGCTAGCACAAATAGTGCACTACACTTCACCAGTTTACGATACCTAGATTGATAATTTATGTAGAGCAATTTAGGACACTAAATTGACCAAACATTTTGGCGCCATTGATAGGGAACTGTAACTAGGTAGCCTTATCTCTTACATTAAAAAAAAATGATATGCATAGAGAAAGAGGCTCTAGGGGTAGATTTATAGCTAGAGGTAGGATTTCAATTCCTACAACACCACCCACTCCATCAAGAACAAGAAAATATACACCTCCATCCCAAACTCATACTCCCAGCCATAGAACTCCTGAAGTTCTAGGAGCAGAAATCTAATCAAAAGAATCTCCTACTTCATCTACCAAGTCAGTCCTAGGGGAGAAAAATCTTGAATCTCCAACAGCAGGAGTATTTTTTTTCATCTCCAAAGGAGAGCACGTTTTAATTGAAGAATTAGGAATACCTGGTGAGGAAGAGTAAGTAGAACTTCTCTCCCATATCCATTGATATAAGAGCTAGAGGAGGAGAAAGTAACCTTGCAGGTTGAACCCTATACTGACCCTAAAGAAACTATAATGGTAGAAGAAGGAGAAGATGGAGAATTCACACTATTTAGAGGAGGGGGTAGAGGAAGAGGTAGAGTAAATAATGGAGGAGGCAGAGGAAATAATGGAAGAGGTAGAGGAAAGAGGGAAATAGATAATTATTTTGGATTCCCTATAGTGGACGAGGAAACAGATGCCACAATGAAAAATATCTCACCTTCTGTCCTCCCAAACTTCCATGGGTTAAAAAGTGAGGATCTTGAAACATTTTTATTCGAGTTTGAAGTCTTCTGCATAACCTATGACTATCTAGAAGACTCTCAAAAACTTAAGTTGTTCCCTTCAACACTGAAAGGAGATGCTTTGAAGTGGTTCATGGGTTTAGTCACTTAGTCCATTAGAACATGGAATGATATAAAAAAAACGTTTTTGGATAGGTATTTGGATTATTGCATGCCTAGAAATCATAAAGATAAAGTGTTCAAAATGATGCAAAGAGAGGATGAAAACTTAGAGGATTTGATTGAGAGATTCAACTATAATTTGAAGAGAGCAAAGATGGAAAATTTAGATGAAGATACCTTAAAAGCTATTTTACTAAAATCCATTAGAGATGAATGGATAGATATCCTTAACATGATGGGGAAGGAAGATATCTCTCAACTCCCATTAAGTGATATAGGAGAGTTATGTGTTCATCTCTCAAGAGGGAAATCTAAAATTGGGAAAGGTCCAAGAGATCCTTCTCTTTTTAGAATAAACAAATCTGAAACTGGATCTGTAAGTAGGGCAAAAATTGGTAATATGTTTGATGAATTTAAAATTGACATTCTAGGGAGTCTTAGTGAGAAAATAGACACCCTTAAGTTGCAAAACAAGTAGAAAACCGAGGCTAATTCTTTAGCCATTTTTTGTCCAAAATGCAAAAAAAAACATGCTCTAAGAGAATGTCCTTTGGATGCAAAAGTTGTAGAAACTTGTATGACTTGCTCAGAAATCCATGAGACCAAGGGATAATCTTAAATTCCAAGTCTTAAGGCTATCTTTCAGGAGGAAACAATCTCGAATTCTGCAGAACCTCTTTTTTTTGTTGCTATAAGACCTTGGTAGGGGCCACAAAATCAATGATTTAAGAATCAAATGTATCTTCAACCGCCACCAAATTGGAATTCTTGGCAGCAACCTTGGCCTCAACCTCAATGTCAATCTCAAATATGGGCACAAGAAGTACAAAATCCTTATGGGAGATTTTCTCAATATTACCAATATCCTCGATCATATCAAAATTATCCTCCCCCACACATTCCACAACAAAATCAGTAGTAACAACCTCAAAATCAAAGCCCTCAACTTTCATTACCATTTCCACAACAAAACCAAAGTCCTCAACTCTTACTGCCATTTCAGCAGGAACCAAATCAACTACCTGCCCAACCATTACCAAACCCCAAAATAAAAATCCTCAAAATGCTTACATGGTAGAAGGACAACAATTTCCAACCTATATGATTACTCCTCTAGATCTTAATGATGTTCAACTAAGATCTGGTAGGATATTAGAAAAGGAAAGACCTTATGTAGTTATTCAAGAACAAGATAATTTTGAGGAAGATTCTCTAAAGGTCAATAAAATTTTTGAGGAGACACCTACAAAACCAAAAAATTGAAAAAGAAAAACAAAAAGAATCAGTGAACATGACTCCTATCATTGAGCAACCATCATCTACTTCTACACCTCCTTTTCCTGAAAGATTACAAATTGATAGAGGAGTAGAAAAGAAGATTATGTTGCCCAATTATGATTTTCTAGATGAATTGAAGAATGTTTTTATCAAAATCCCTTTTCTAGAAACCATTAAATAAATTCCAACTCTAGCTAAAACAATAAAGGAGTTGAGAATAAAGAAACCAGGAAGAAAAATAAAGGAACCAAAAAGAATTCACTTGGTAGGAAAAATAACAGACATAATGATGGGAAAAATTGCCATACAAAAATATGTCGATCCAGGAAGTCCAATTGTGAAAACAAATATCAATGTTGAAATTCCAAATACATTGATTGACTTAGGGGCATCAATAAACATCATGAGCAAAAAAACCATGGAACAGTTCAAGCTTCCTAATCTTCTTTACACACCTACATTACTGCAATTAGCAGACAGATCTGTAATCAAACCAGATGGAGTGTTAGAAGATATTTTAGTATCCTTATATTCTTGGGAATATCATGTTGATTTCATCATCTTAACTCCCAAGAACAATCTAGGAGGACATCCACTCATATTAGGAAGACCTTGGCTGGCCACAACTGATGCTTTTATTAGCTGTAGATCTGGTGACATGTATATTTCTGATGGTAATTCAACAAAAAAATTTACTCTATATCCTCAAACAAATGTAATCACAGAAATAGACGATAAAGAATGGATTGATGATGAAGATAATATTCAGCCTTTCTTTACTATTTCAGATATTAGTGAAGATAGTCAAATTTTAAATACATTGGAAAATTTTGAATCATCTTCAGAATATGACCATGAGCAATTTCAAGAAAAATCTAATGTTGAATATTTGTCATCTAGGCAGATGTCTCTCTATTCTATGGAAGAGCTTGGTAGGTCTACAATTGAAATTTTTCCAGGTAGGACATTGAAGATAAACAAAAACTTGGAGAAAATACACCAAGAAGAGCTAATCAAAACATTACAAAACCATTATGTTGCATTTGCATGTGAATACACCGACATGAAAGACATTAGTCCTAAGACTTGTATTCATCACATCTACATTGAGGAAAATTGCAGACCTATCAGACAACCTCAGAGAAGGATGAATCCAAATCTTAGAGAGATTGTAAAAGAAGAGCTCCAAAAATTACTAAATGTAAACTTCATTTACCCAATTTGATATAGCGAATCGGTTTCTCCTTTGGTAATTGTGCCTAAAAAGAATGGTAAATGGAGGCTATCCATTGATTATTGGGAATTGAATAAAGCAAACCTTAAAGATAATTTTCATTTTCCTTTTATATATCAAGTGTTAGATACATTAGCAGGTAAGAATTATTTCTCATTCTTGGATGGTTTTAGTGGTTATAATCAAATTCATGTAGCATCTGAAGATCATGATAAAACCATATTTACTTGTCCATGGGGAACATATGCCTACCGAGTACTTCCTTTTGGGTTATGTAATGCACCTGCAACATTCCAAAGAGAAGTACTAGGGATTTTTTCTGATCTAATACATGATTGTGTAGAGGTATATATGGATGACTTTATAGTCTATGGCAATCCATTTAAAGAAGCATTAGGGAATTTGGAAAAAGTTCTTAAAGGATGTAAAGAAGAAAACCTTTCACTAAGCCATGAAAAATGTTTTATGATGTTTACAGAAGGTATTGTATTAGAACATCACATTTCAGGAGATGGGATTAAAGGTGACAAATCTAAAGTTGAAGTCATATCTAAATTATCAATTCCAAATTGCCAAAAGGATGTTAGAATTTTTCTAGGATTTATAGGATACTATAGAAGGTTTATAGAACATTTCACTAAAATAGCATCCCAGTCTTCAAATTTCTTACCAAAGATTGTGAATTCAATTGGAATTCCGATTTCTAGTTGGCATCTGAAACCTTAAAAACAAAAATTTCTTAAGCACCCATTTTAAGAGGTCCAAATTGGAAACTCCCTTTCCATATTTCAACAGATGCTTCAGATACAGCTCTGGGAGCTGTATTGAGACAACAATATTTGATTCCTTATGCCATTTACTATACAAGTAAGAATTTGACTCCCACTGAGTTAAATTATAGTATGACTAAAAAGAAATTTTTAGCTGTTGTTCATGCAATTAACAAGTTCAAGTACTATATAACAGGCTATGAAACCTTTGTTCGTACAGATCACTCTGCAATTAGATATTTAATGAATAAATCTATTACTAATGGCAGAGTTAGAAGATGGCTTTTACTTTTGCAAGAATTCAACATTAATGTGCTAGATAGACTTGGAAAACAAAAAACAGTTGTTGTTTTCTTGTCCAGGATTTAGAATATCAAAGAAGATTCTCCTGTTGAAGATAAGTTTCCTGATGAATATCTTTTTGCAGTAATTACTCATACTCCTTGGTTTGCAGATATTGCTAACTATTTAGTCATAGGAAAGTTACCTTAACATTTGTTTCCTAGAAAGAAAAGAAAAATTATTCAGGTAAGTGCAAGATATTCATGGATCACTAACGAATTGTATAAAATAGGCCCAAATATTATGATTAGAAGGTGTGTCAGGAAAGATGAAATGCCCGAGATTCTTAAGGCATGTCATGATGAGCCATGTGGTGGACACTTTGCTGACAATAGGACAACCTATAAAATCCTTTCTTTAGGATATTATTGGCCATCCATCTTCAAATATGCCAAAGAATATGTCAGGAGATGTGACAGCTGCGAAAGGGTAGGGAAACCTGCTCCCTGAAATGAAATGTCATTACAAATTCAAGTACTTATCAAACCTTTTGAAAAGTGGGCCTTAGATTTTGTTGGGCCAATTAATCTTCCATATAAGAAGAAGTATATATTGGTATGCACTGATTATGTCACTAAATGGATAGAAGCTAAAGCATTACCTTTTGCTAATGAGAAATTTGTAGTGAATTTTTTTTTTGAAGACATGTTTACTCGTTTTGGTGTTCCAATAGAAATTGTGACAGATCAGGGATCTCAATTTACATATAACATGGTGGAAGGGCTTGTGGAAGAATACAAGATCAAACATAGGAAATCTACTCCTTATCATTCTCAAGGAAATGGTCAAGTGGAATCTATAAATAAAGTGATTGAAGGAATCCTCACCAAGACTGTGCATGGACATAGAAGAGATTGGGCGGAAAGGCTCCTTGAGGCCTTATGGGCCTATAGAACTACATGGAGGAACACAACGAGACATAAACCCTATGAACTTGTTTATGGGAAAAAAGCCATGTTCCCTATAGAGTTCCAAATCAAAACTTTCAAGATGGCAGTCCAACTGGGACTAGATTTATCAGAGGCACCCAAGCATAAGCTGGAGAAATTAAATCAACTTGATGAAATCAAGAAAGAGGCAACTCAAAGGACTAGTATAGTCAAACAACAGAGGGCTAAATGGCATGACAAATATATCAAGGACAAGAGGTTTCAAGTGGGAGAATGGGCACTATCTTTTAATTGAAAGTTTAGAGATTCTTAAGGGAAGTTTCAGACTCATTGGCTTGGGCCATATGAGATTGAAAAAGTCTTTAGAAATGGAGCAATGAGGATAACAATAATATATGAAAGTAAAACTCCTCTTCTTGTGAATGTTTATAGATTAAAGATATATCAAAAACCATTTCAAAAGAGGAGTTCATTAAGATTTTCCAAGACAATTCTGAAATGAAGCTAGTGAAGAAGAATTCTTCTTCTCCACTAACTTAGTCTTTATTTTTCCTAAAAAAAAAAGAGAAAAAAAGAGAAAAAAAATAATAATAAAAAATTGTATAAGGTTGAAAACCAATCATTGATTGGCATACTTATACAGAAAATACAGGGTGAAAATTAGAGGTTTCTGAAACCCTATGTTTTCCATTTTCTTTCTGTAATTAGTGACAAAAAGCTACAGTCACTCTGTAGTTTAGATTCTGCAAATTCATCATATCATCTCACCTCACTCTGTTTTATTTTTGCAGTTTCACTTCATCTCATTGTCATATTTCATCAATAAATTTTTCAATTTTTCCTTTTATAGCTTTCATTCCATTTTCATTTCATTTATCATCTTGTCTTACATCTCATTTCATTTCACTTACATAGCCACTTCCATTTCATTCATGATCCATAAGCCATATTTCACTTTCTTTTTCACATTCTAAAGCTAGAATGATTCTGTAGCTACAATTTATTTATGAGTTTAGGCACAAGTGTACAGCTCATAACAAAATCATGTATGTAGGGAATTGAAAAAAAAATCAAATTTGAAGACCAACCATGCTCAAGGTACTTATGGATCAACATCAAAAAATTAGCAAGCGAAAGGTAAAGGTTTGAAAGGTAAATGCAAAGATTTATTTCAAAAATCAATTTGAAAACATAAGTTTTTATAGTATGTATAATCACATGTCTCCTTAATAGATCATCGTTTGATTTTACCACCACTATATCTCCACCATATCTTCCATCTTTAATGACAAACGGTCTCAATGATTCTTTCATAACAAATCTCCGCTTCAAACTCCATAACTTGTACTCAAACGGTCCTCCATAACTCCACCTATTAACGATCAAGATGACGATGTGACCTACCTATCTACGACTTCCTAAACCCTTATTGTCTATTTATTAAAAGAAAACCCTTAAGTTTATCTCTCCTATAACCCGCAGTCATTCTATCACATAGACAACACTCATTCCATTTTCATATACACGCAGTCATTTCATATACACAGTCTCTCCATTTTCTATATACATAGTCATTCCATTTTTCATATACACATAGTCTTTCCATTTTCATATATATGCAGTCATTCCATTTCTTAAATAACACACATTTTATAGACTGTAAGAGTAATTTTGAAGGTTAACCAAAAACACGGGATATGGGGCTTATTGTCAAGACAGAGCCCGTAGGGGTAAAGTATATGGAGGGCTATCCATAGCTTAAAGGGATAATATAGAAGGTTGGATGGTTAAATTTTATTGAGAAATTTGACGGCTACCACAAGAAAATTACCAAGTCTTTTGCAAGGTCATTTGATGGCACAAAAGTGGAGATAGGAGATATTAAATTTGCAATCACAAACTCCTTCATAGCAAAAGCAATAGAGCTGCCGAGACAAGGAGAAATATGGTTTAAAAATAAGGAAATTCATGGTGAATCCTGGAAAGTGATCCTTAGAAACCCAGGTATGGATGTTACAATATTTAGGAAGGGAATTACTATTTCAGTGCTCAAGATCAAATGGGGTAATATGTTGTTGATATTAAAAAAATTCATTACATGTGAAGGAAGATTTGGGTTTATGTATGTTTACCATATATGCTTATTAATGAATTTCTTAGAAATGGAACCATCAACCTTCCGTTTTCCTTCTAAAAATCTAAGAAGGTGGTACAAATGTCCAAGAATTGATCCATAGAACAACTATGTATCATAATGAATTAGTGAAATTTATTTTGTATTCATTGAAAAGTATAGGGGATACTTGGAGATTTCTTTTAAGAATTCTTTTCAAGATGCTCCAGAGTCACCTGAGGAAGTCATGTTAAGAAAATAGGAGGAGAAAGATCAACATTAACATTCAAAACAATCTGAAAACCTCTCACAAAATAATGATGCAGAGACAATTCTAAACCAAAGGTTAGAAGTAGACTAAACAGAAAAAAAAATGAAGAGAGAGCTGAAGAAATCAATGAAGGCATCCTGAATTTTCATCACCACAAGAGATGAAAAATTACTCTCCTAAGAATGACCAAGTTAGGAGCAAATCAGAAAAAGAAGGAGATAGGAAGAGGAAGAAGGAGACAAGAGAAGAACCCATAAGCTTCCAAAACCTGAGAAGGAGCCTAAACTCCGAGGTAAGGCGAGGAGGTAACATAAAAAGGAGCCCAATTCATAAACATAGAAGAAGAAAACCCCATTCAATCTCCTGGCCAATAATTTCCCTGAACACAGTCCACAAAACTCTCCTCCACATAATTTTGAAGGCAACCCAAGCAGAGCTTCTCCTGGCATAAATCCAATACAACAACAAGTCTATGACTACATAGAGTCATTATATAGGAAGGATACCTCAATGGATCTAGGATCCTCAGCCAATCTAGAGCAGCTTGTCAATCCACAAGAACCTCTAACTAGCTCTCTCAAACAAGAAATATTTGAGTTAGAGATTTTGAACAGGCATATTCAAAAAGAAAATGAAACCTTGACGGAAGAAAAAAATCTTGATAAAGTCACTCATGACAACACAATGCTGCACCTAGGATTATGGTACAAGAAAAATAGGAAGCTGAAGAGGAAAAATAGGAATTTGAGCAAAACACTTATCAACCTCAAATACATACTTCTTATGAAGAAGCCCAGGATGGCAGTCAGTGCAAGGAGAACTAAGAAAAGGAAGTTGGATGTGCTAGCAGAAGTGTCAGAATAGATGCAATAGGAGAAAGAAGTTCACATTTTTTAAAATTTCATGGGGACATGCAATGATTTTGCAGTGGGGGTATGTCGAGTCTCAAAACTACTCTTTCCCTAGCAACTCTTCTCATTCCTTTTCTTTGTTTCTCCATAAGCAAGATGCATTCTCATCACTAATAACTAGTATATACTATCTCAAGGAGGACATTTAGTGATTTACATGTTATGCTTTTTATGTTTTGTTGTTTGAATATTTTTTTGTATATTAGCTACGGAACACAGCCTATTCTGTAGCTAATCGACTGTTCTGCAGCTACCTCCATGCTCTAACAGGTTTCAGGTGTCAGAAGGAGAAACTAGCCACATATACAGCTTTGAAATCATCATGACATGGACCCTGTCCTATTCATTCAACTCAGGTCGACAAAGAAGATGGCATAAGACTACAGTCAATAGATAAGTCAAACACAAAGAGATCGAGGGTAACATGAATGTGTTTCATTGTTAATTAATGCATTTCATAGTGATGGGAAGAATTATCCGGAGTAACTACCTGTACCTATGGACTCCAATAGCCACTTGTACAAATGAATCCAACAACCACCATGTCTTGGATTTATTTCTCCAGCAGCCGAGGAATAAATTCCACATATTTGTCTTCTACATGTTCGGCTATAGCACGATTTTCTCCACAAACAATTATATGATTTTTCTTATAAATACTTGTGTAAGGGACTAAATAAGTTAGTAATAGTTTTAATGTGAAATCAAAGTTCTAAACTGTAATTTTTGGGCGTTTTGTGTCCCTGTTTTAATATGAGAAGACCACATGTTTTTATGAACATTTGAAGGAGTTTTCTTGGAGTTGATTGAGCAAGCGTAGCCTAATTAGTTGCAGAGGGCCCGTGCACTGAAGAAGGTTTCATTTTATTTATTTATCTTCTTCTTGTTAACTGTAAATTCATCACTTTCTTTCTAAAACAATGTTTATAATCATTTTCTTACTAATAGTGTTTATAATTTAGAGTAGTTTCCATTAGCTTGATTTCTTCTTAGTTCTTATCAATAGTTTAGAAGATAGAACTCAATAGTGTAATCTTGTTTCTTCAATTAAAAACTAACCTTGTTTCACGATGAGATTAGGATTGAAGAATGACAAGAATACATTGTTGGATAGTTTACTTCATTCACTGTTTTGCTAGTTTAAATTCTCAATTAAACTGATCAGTGTCATTTACTATATTTTCCATTTCATTTTTAGTTTAAAATATTAACTCATGGTGTTAATGAATGCTTATGGAAAACCCTTCAAGTTGATAATTCATCCTTAACTAAGTGGTTGAACATTTCATTTATGCAATGAGTTATTTCTACATGTTTGTATTTGCTTTCTCTTAGATTAATGAAGTACATAATTACTTAAATGTCATCCCAAGGAGACTTTCTCCCAAAATTAGAGGCAGAGTAACCAAGTATTTCATTTAGTTTTGTTTCTGTAATTAGTTAGACATCAATTGCAAATTTCACTTTTAGTTTTAATTCATGATTTGGAAATAATGGTAAAATAAGAATAGAAACTTTGTTTTCATTTATTTCTTAGCTTTGTTTTCTTTTTTAGATTTTGAGAAGTCTTTAAGAAAGTTAGATTTAGTTTTGATAATTTACATTGTAAATCATTAGGAATTAAAAGACCCAAAACCCCCAAAACAACATAAAACATAAAAACAATGAAGTATGAAGGGTTAGCTAGCACAAACAATGCACTACTCTTCATCAGTTTACGATACCCGGATTGATGATTTATGTAGAGCAATTTAGGACACTAAATTGACCAAACATTTTGGCGTTGTTGTTGGGGAAGTGTATCTGGGTAGCCTTATCTCTTACATTAAAATAAACATAAAAATGATATGCATAGAGAAAGAGACTCTAAGGGTAGGTTTATAGCTAGAGGCAGGAGTTTGATTCCTAGAACACCACCCACTCAACCAAGAAAAAGAAAAGATACACCTCCATCCAAAACTCACACTCCCAGCCATAGAAATTCTCAGGTTCTAGGGGCAGAAATTCAATCAAAAGAATCTCCTACTTCATCTACCAAGTCAGTCCTAGGGGAGAATAATCTTGAATCTCCAACAACAGGAGTAGCCTTTTTCACCTCCACAGGGGATCACATTTTAATTGAAGAATTAGGAATACCTAGTGAGGAAGAATAAGTAGTACCTCTCTCTCATATCCCATTATTAGAAGAACTAGAGGAGGAGAAAGTAACCTTACAGGTTGAACCCTATACTAACCCTGAAGAAACTATAATGGAAGGAGAAGAAGAATATGGAGAATTCACACTGTTTGGAGGAGGGGGTAGAGGAAGAGATAGTGGAAATAATGATGGAGGTAGAGGAAATAATGGAGGAGGTAGAGGAAATAGGGAAATAGATAATTATTTTTGGATTCCCTATAGTGGATGAGGAAACAAATGCCACAATGAAAAATATATCACCTTCTGTCCTCCCAAACTTCCATGGGTTAAAAAGTGAGGATCCTGAAACATTTTTATTTGAGTTTGAAGTCTTGTGCAAGGAAAATTTTAAGAATCACCATAAATTTATATGTATAATAAATGGACGAATCCCCATGATACATAGGAAAAATGGGAGGCGGTTTTATCAATAATATAATCTGTATATATAATTTTTTTGGCGAATCTCTCACCAGATTATATTATCTTGTAAAGTCATGGTGAATATTTCACTGAATAATAAAACATTGTGAAGTCTTAGCCTATGTTTTGTTAAAGTATGAAGCCATATATGATAATAGAAAAACATATTCATTAAACTGTAATATACTAACATACATGTTAAAAAAAACATAATTTTCTCTTCCTACAAACAATGTTGCAAGTTTCAGTGGCTGTGTTTGTCGAGGTTCTTACTCTACAATCTTTCATATCCTTCTATTAGGTTTGGTAATATTCCACAACAAATTTCATGTAGGTGTTGATCTTGACCACTAGTTCTGTGAAAGTAGGAGAGATTAATATTTTCTCTACCACTTTTGTCAAGCTATCAAATTTCTTTCTTATTCCATAGACTTCAACTATGAGATCAAAAAAACACGTCATTTTTGTTTACCCCAGCAGGACAACAAGTAGCAAGCCCCAACTATATAATATAAGAAAGTAGTAGGTATCCCAAAGGCCTGAAGGGGATCTAATGGAAATAATGGACCGAAGCTTCCAATCAATATATAAATATATAAATGTAGATTTTATTTTATTTTGATTAAAATCTTCAATTCAATTAAATAATAAAATTTAATTGTCTCTCCCAATCTAAATTGCTTATTAGCATAATTCACTACCTTCATACATCTTGCATTTTTTAACAACATTGTAACATGTCAATTAATTTCTTTTTTGGTGCACAATCTCCACCTTTTAGGAAAATATGGTGCAATGGCCCAACCCCTACAGATCATTATGACAAATAACAGAGAAGATGAAAGGTTTTACAAAGAAACATATTTTTCAAATAACTAATCCAATATTAGTACAATAACTTTTTCATGAAGATATCATACTGAGAATGTTATAAAAATGGTGGGAGATATGGGCAGCGACAATCTATTTCTGCGAGGGTGATGAGGAAAGACTGATAATATTTCATTCTTTTGAATTTTTTTGTTAAATCAGAAAAACCAATATTAATGGAGATATTGGTATTTTTTTACTAAATTTTGTGAAGTGACTAAATATAGCTTTAACTATTCACCTTAAGATGTTTTTTACAATATAATTTCCTAAGTCTATTTAAGATCTTCATTATCATAAAAAACAACCTATATTCATCTTTACTCCACATCTACCACTCTTAGAGGGATGAAATGTATTTATCCTTCTCAGCACTTTGGTAGACCCATAATTAAGATGGATCTAAGATGATAGAATTCCCCCTTTAAATAGCCTATGCTCACATGAATACTGTGGTATTACCATGGGTCAATACCATGGGTTATCATAAACCTAGAGCTTAAAAACTACTATTAGTAATTTATCAAAATTAATAAAATTAATAATTTATTTTTATTTTAACCAAGTTAAAATGTTTAAGTGACATTAAATTACAAGATCCACTTTTACTCTTGATGTACCAAGCCCGGAGATGGATCAAATATTTTTTCACTCTATGCTAGTTTGCATATCATGATATTTGATCCCTATTTGGGCTTAGTAGATCCAGAGTAAATATGGATCTATGTTGGTTTAATTCCCCCTTTAAATAAGCATGTAAATACCATGGGTCAATACCATGTGCTAGAAATTTTTATTAATACTAATACTAGGGTTAATAATGCTTTTTTGCATGGTATTAATAATAATTTGGCCCATGGTATTTGGCCCATAGTATTTGGCCCATAGGCTTCACCTAAATATAACACATTTTTGAGTGTTCTTAAATGTAAAGTGAATTATGGAGTAAATATAAAAAATGTTTTATTTATTTACCATGCCTCTCGTTTATTTATATTTTTATTAATTTAACATACCTCTTTTATAAATAGATTCACTTATTTATATTTTTATTAATTTACCATACCTCTTTTATAAATACATTCACTTAAATAAAACCTGTATTTTGAGCCTTCTTAAATAGAAAGAAGGTTATGGACTAAATATAAAAAGAGGTTTTATTTATTTATCATTCCTCTAGTTTATTTATATTTTTATTTATTTACCATACCTTTGGAGTAAATATAAAAAGAGGTTTTATTAATTTACCATACCTCCACTTTATTTATATTTATATTACACCCTTACTTGTTTGTAAAGATAAGGTGAATTATGGAGTAAATATAAAAAAATGTTTTATTTATTTACCACACCTCTGGTTTATTTATATTTTTATTAATTTACCATATCTCTTTTATAAATAGATACACTTAAATAAAGCCTCTTTTTTGAGCCTTCTTAAATAGGAAGAGGGTTATGGACTAAATATAAAAAGAGGTTTTATTTATTTAATATCTCTTTTATAGATAGATTCACTTAAATAAAACCTCTTTTTTGAGCCTTCTTAAATAGAAAGACGGTTATGGACTAAATATAAAATGAGGTTTTATTTATATACCATACCTCTAGTTTATTTATATTTTTTATTTATTTAGCATACTTTTGGAGTAAGTATAAAAAGAGGTTTAATTTATTTACCATACTTCCACTTTATTTATATTTTTATTTATTTACACTCTTGCATATAAATATAAGGTGACTTAAAAAAAAAAAAAATTGGACCATTTCTCGATTTGTGCGTGTCATCCTTGCGCAGGGGCCATGCTATACCTAGTTTATTTATATATTTATTAATTTACTATACCTCTTTTATAAATATGGTATTTGGCCCATAGGATTCAATTAAATAAAACATCTTTTTTGAGCCTTCTTAA
>APFE030554912.1:89422-112408 GCA_000404065.3 Pinus taeda | reverse complement strand
CATTAACAAATTTATGTGTGCTAATAAACAGATAAAAAATAAAAACAAAACCCACTAATCAATTCTCCTTTACTCCTTTAAATTCTTACCATTTGCTTTATCCTGTAAGTTCCTCCCAGCAGGCTGTGAATGGTTTAAGAACCTCTGATCTTCTCCATTAGAGATACTGGTAGGCTGCTCTTCATCCCGAACATTGTCTTTAATGTTCTTGGATGCTGTTGATAAGGAGGAGCATTCATCATCATAGGAATCAACCTGCTTGACAGCTTTTAGAGCATCCAGTTTATATGCATGCACACATGTTAAGCCCATCTCCTGAGTTAGATTATGAATATCTTCCACCTGAACTTGTAAAAACAAAGAGGAATCAGGTTAAAATAAGGCTAGTTATTCCTATTCATCAAAACAAAAAGTATTTTGCCAACATATTTAGTCACTTGGCACCTCATAAAGGGGACTGCTCACTCTGTCACTTGAAAATGACTAATCTATACATACTTTATCGGCATATATCTCTCTTACTATCAGAAAATACAAAGCAATTTTCATTATCATTATGAATGAATAAGGTGTATTTAATGCCTATGGTATCTTCACCATCATGCTCAGCTACTTTTTAGGATTAAAAAGACAAAGCATTTCACAACCAGTTTTATGGTGTCTAGCCACATAGACATGGTGGTCTGCAGGAAGAGATCTTGTGACAAGATCAAGATTCTAAGTTCTTAGCTATCTAAGCTAGCAATGTATGAATGGTAACATATCTGAAAGGCAGACTTTGATTCATCCCTAAAATATATTAATGGCAACAAACTCACCACCAAGCAATTAGAAAACAGAGCCATAATGCCAGTCAGTGTGTAGGTGCCCATCGTCATTGATAGCTCTAGAACATAACGAGCACACATCGTGGTCTGATCTCCTGGGACCAAGACTGAAAACCCATCGCAGCTCTTTGTCTGTATGCCTCTCCGCTCAACCATCTATGCATCGATGAAGTTGTGGGTTGTCCCAATGTCAAACAAAACTAATACTCGCTGGCCACGTACTGTCCCCCGTACACGTAGCGTCAAATACCAGGGAGCTCCTCGCAATGTTGCAAGGGCCCCCCCGGTAGGTGCAAAAGTTGCACCACCTGCTGCTGGCAGTGGAGGTGGCAAAGGTCCCTGCACAGCATGACTATCTCCTGCCTCCACCTCATCCTCCTCATCCTCTTCCCCGCTGCTCTCGGAGAAGACCTCAATAAAATGTGCTTTGCCAGCAGCACATCTATGTCCCGATGCCCATGGCTCCTGACAGGTAAAGCATAGTCGCTTCTTCTTCAGCTCCCTCTTGGCATCATCGTCAATCTGTGCTCGTCCTGGATTCCCCTTTGGAGGCGGAATCCTGACATCCTTCCCCTTAGGCTGGAAAGCCTGTCTCTGGGGGTAAGGCGTCTGGGTCCTGGGTAAGACATCCTGTAAGTCCCAGGTCCTGCTAATAGCATCCTGGAGTGTGGTTGGTCTAGTGGATCGAACTAAACCTCGAAGTGGCTCTACTAACCCCTCAACATACACATAGATCCTCCGTGTTGTGGATAGATCTGCCACCATCACTGAAACCCTCAAGAAATCTACAATGTAGGTCTTTGGGCTCCCTGTCTATTTGAGCCTCGTTAGCTCAACAAAGTGTTGCTTCGGATCCCTCCAGTCAAACCTCTCCATCAGTCTCCTAGTGAACTTGGCATACGTCGTCGCTGTGGAATGCCCGAGTGTAAACCATCCCATGGAACCACCAATCTTGGGCCTCACCATCCAAATGTAATGTTGCCACCTTGATGGCCTCTGTCTCCGACATCTGGTTAAGCTGGAAGTAAATGTCCAACTTCTCTACCCAAGACTTTGTTGAACTGTTTGATGAACCATCAAATGTAGGCAAGTGAAATCTACTAGCTATGTGGTGGGTGTCACCATCATGATAATGCCAGAATCCTCTGTGATGGTCATGGGGTCTACTATCCCATTGGAGCTGAACAAAGTCTCTAAATGAGAGGGCTTCCCTGAACTCCTGCCCATAGGCTTGGTACTCTGTAAAATAATCGCCCATATGTCCGGGCTCTGCCTCCTGCTAGGCTACGACCCCCGTGTCTACTCCTAAGAAAATGGGCATGGTAGAGCATATAGGGGCATGTGAGGCCACCTGTTGCGCAATATCATGATGCTCTGGCAAATGGTGGGATGCACCCGATCCCTCACCAACCTGGAAAACCCGTGGGCTCTCACGTTGTCTAGCCTCTACTGTCGTGAATCTCTGCCCCATCACCTCAATCTACCTCGACAGATCCTGCACTGATTTGAAGAGCATATCCGCAAATCTCTTCCTATCCTCGTCTGCCATCTGATCCTTCTGCTCTGTGTCCACCCTAGGCTCCCTTTGTTCTACGTCCACCATAGGGTCCTCCTGTTCTGCGTCCACCACCGGAACACAGTCTCCCTCTCCGTAGGTGTTCTCCAACCTACGCCCAGTATCTCTGTATCTCCTACCTCTGTAACAGATATAGGGCTTTTCCCCCGGTGTCATAGATTGCTAGCTCCACAAGCTGAACCAGATCTATGCTTTGATACCACTGTAATATCCCGTTTCAGAGATATTCCCCAAACCCCAGTAAACTCCAACTAAATACGCACAAGTGATATAATAACCAAGAAGCTCAAAATGATAAAAATAACAGCGATGCAACATATAATAATGGAAACATGAAATATAAGCAGAGACTCAAGAAATGCAAAGAGAAATACTAAGCCATTTTATTATACTGAGTAATGGAATGAGTACAAGAGGTGATCAGAGAAGATGGCACGTCGACTTGCACTAGGCAAGTGAAGAAATACACTCAGAATAGCAAAGGAATGGTCTCTCTCTGAACTGCGTGGATACTGCTAGGAAACTGTCGTGCTGTTGTTGCTGCTGGAAATCAAATGAAGATTTGGGGTTGTTCCCCTCCTCAAAAAATGCTGAAACATTGGAATTAGCCTCTACTCAGAAAACCCAGAAAAACCTAGAAAGCATTTCTAAAATGGCCGACCCTCGAAAATCACCCCCTTGGGGAATCGCGCAATCCCTTAAGGCTCTGCGTTGCCACTAGGTAGAATCCTCCAAAATACTGCCTAAACTCTGCCAAACTCCTCCAATATGTAAGAGCTGAACTCTTGCTCAATCTCCCAGCTCAACACCTCCACAAACCCCCAATCTGGAACTGCCCCAGAAAACTGCGTCCCTCTCTCAGAGGACTGCGCAGTCCTCCAATGCTCAGCTCCACCTCAATGCTAAAGATCAAAACTACTGCAAAAAGACTATTGAAACTACCTTGCCCGAGTAGGCACTTGAAGTCCCCCGGGGCTAAGGGTGAGATCTCCGAACGGAGACACTCGGTGCACTAAACAGTGTTGCAAATAGGCTAAACAGCCAGCGTGCTCCAAGTCGAAGTGACTAGCTCAAATGCTCATAACTAAATGCCAAAATGAGGAGGCTCCTCTCTCCTTTATAGCATTGGCCTCTCCCAATCCCAAGGCTCACCTCCTCCAACGTAATCTCCTCTTGCCATGTGTTCCTTTTCCCATCTGCGCAGTCCCTCCAAGTACTTGCGTGGGCCCCATCTCTGCGTGGTCCTTTGGCCCCCTTGGCTTCCTGTTAAGTCACAATGTTGTGCTACTAGGAAGTGACTTTTATTCTAAAAGTGAGCTATGTCCCCTTTTCCTCACTTTTTTATTTACAAATAACTATAGAAGGCAAAATCGAGCAAAATCGAATATTCCAATTAGCCATGGCTAATTAGGAATATTACATTTCGTGTAACATTGCTCTAGGTATAGAATGCTCCAGTTGGTTTTAAATAAATCTCTAGAGTTTCTTATCGTTGTTTATTGTTAAATCTATATGGAACTAATTCTTGATTGAAGTTTTGTAGAGAGAACATCTTGTTGGGATCACAAAATCAAGTGTAAGGGGAAATCTTTGGAGAGACCAACCCACTCTTGATACATTCTTAAAGGAGCTCTCATTTGTTCTTTGAGCCTTCATAGTCTTATCTTACAAAGTGGTTTGGCAAGGGTTTTGGCACATAGCTTGTACACAAGCCAAGAAATTATAAATTTAAATCTTTTTTAAAAGACACTATACTTCATTTCCTCCATTTTCTATCTAAGAGCTTGAAGATGGCTAAGCAAAGAAGAGAGTTTATTCTCACTCTTTAGCTTAGCCTTTTGTAAATTATAATTGTACATATACATTTCATCTTGTTGATTTTTTCACTAATACTTAACTTATTTTGTAGTCATTGTTTGGATTGTTTGCTAACTCTTGTGTGGTAGATTTTGAAGAGCAACCTCTAGCGACATCTAACAAGTGTTTGCAGGACCTTTGGCAAGCGTTGGGGGTTTGATTTCCAAAGATGCCATGAGCCCTTTTGAGGCTTATCTTGGTCAAAGTCTAGTTCACTAAACGGCTACACATTTTCCTCTCTAATTCGTGGGCATTTGGAGGAAACTCACACCTTGTTCCCTTGCATAAGTTTTGTGAGATCTTGTCACTATTTTCTCAAGAAAGGAGGTCTAGTGTCCAAGTTTCAAGCGATTATTGTGAAGATTCTCCTTGAAGTTTAGTTGAGGACTTTGAAGAGCCCTCTTCTCATTGTAATATCAATAAAATAACTAATTTGCTTGTGGGAGCTTGGGATTTCTCCCATGTTATCCTATCTCCCCATTTAGAGGAAGGCTTCTCTTGAGTGGATTGACATTTGCATGGTTTAAGCTTTCATACTTCATTCACCTACATGCATCCTTTAATTGGGAATTAACACAACCTCACTACCACATTTCATTAAGTTAAAGTTTGTTACAATTTCATTTGAGCTTTGCATTCTCTATCTCATTGTTGCTTGAAGCTACAAGCTTACACTTTACTTTGGGCAATTCATCATTTACATGCAAGCATTTTATATTCTTAACAAACTTTGATTCGTTTCCATTTACCTTCGTAAATTGCTTCATGAGCACTTGAATACATGCTTCAATTTTATGCTACATTGTTATCTTGAATATTGGAACAAATTATTTTCATTCTCTATTTGAAACAAATTTTACTTTCAAGCAAATTACTTGTATCATTTTAATTCATTGATGAGACACATGTTTCACTTGTAAGCTAATTTTATTCCTCCAATTGAAGTTATAATTGCAACTTACGTTGAACACTATTTCATTTTCAAGCATTGCAAATCAATCTCTTTGAAGCATTTGCATGTAGCATTATTTTAATTTGGGGAATTAACACAATTTGCATTTCATCTAAGCATGTTAGTGTAGGAAGGCCCCAAGGCTCATTAAAATTTTACCTCCAACATAAGTTGGTTGAAGTAGACATCTTAGGGATCCTCTACTCCTCTATTGACTCCTCACTATGAGATCCATATCTTTGGGCGAGGGTGAGGTCTGGGGATTGAAGAGTTAAATTGTAATCTTGTTGTAGAGATAATTAATCAAATTAACCAAGAGCACTTTCCATTACATTTACTTTACTTGTTTCTTGATGGTTTGAGTTTTCATATGCAAAGTCTATTCCAAAAGCAAGTATTGTAATCCTTTCAAACAAGTGTTTTCTTTTCATACTTCAAGTCTAATTGCATATTGATGTCTTGGTTTAGCACTTTCTTTCTTTTACATTTCCAAGTTTATTACTAATTTTTGGGTTTTGACAAGATATGTTTCACATGTTTTGATTTATAAAGTTGAATATCTCAAAAGCATTTTGTATCTTACATATCTTCTGCTGACAAGTTTTGTTTACATTTCAGAGTTACTTCGCTTTCTCTTTTGAGAGCATTGCATTTTACTTTGAGCAAATTCCTTATAAGGCACTGGTTTTATGGTTTTTGTCATATTAATGATTGGCATTGTTATTTCAAGTGGCTCACTTTATATTTGCTCGTAAATCCTTAAAAGTAATCCATTTTCACTATAACACCCTCCTAGAAACTCACATATTTTAACTTAACTTTTCATTAGGGACCACCCCCCTTAGCTAACCTAGGAGATAGCTCAAACAGAGAGAGTCGAGATTAGTGTGACAGCCTCTTCTCTGAGTTCCCTGCCACCAACCACAACTTGTGTGGTTGAAGGCTTTTCTCACTAACTTGTAGGTAGGTGTAGGCAGCAAGGTAAACACTACTCACACTCGCTTATAGAGTGAGAAGATCTACTCATAACTACTACCAATCTACAAGGAAAAATCAAACTTATGAGACTCGAAGTCCCCTGTGACAAAATTCTCCCTCTACTATGTGTGCTTTTTTCTTCCACCCAACGTTGGTTTTGCAGCTCCAAAAACCCTCTTGCGTCCAACCAAAAATTTACTCAGCAAAAAAATTTGAACTGTAGTCGCTCCCTCTAACTATTGGAATCACTCTTGGGAAAATCAAATTTTTTGCACCCCTACTACTAAAAATCAAACTGTTGGCCTAGCAATTCAACCTTCATGTCTAAGCACTGCGTTGCCTTAAGAATTTCAGCCTGTTGCTCCCTTTAAGCAACGAAATGCTTTCTCTGCTTTTGACCTTCCTGGTTGATCACTCGTGCTCTGATACCATGTGAAAATTCCAAAACAGGAATCCTATTGCAACAACTAGAATTTATTTTTCTAATTGTTAATTATTTTAACAATTTATCTGCTACGACAAATATCAAACAAATCACACTACATCCTTCACAAATAAAAACTACGGAAATAATAGCGTTGGAATCTGAGAAAATACTAGCACGCACACAATAAAAATGACAGCGTTATTTTTGGACAAATGTCCACGAAAAACCCCAACTTGGGAAAACCGGTGCAGCAAATGAGGGTTTTATTTTATCATGCAGCAGTGAAATCTGAGTACAATCTATGGATGCCCAACTGGCAATCCAAACAGCAAGAAAATATGGGAAAAATTATCTGAGGGAATTACCCTTCCTCCACAAGCAATCCTGGCACAACTTCTCTTTAGAAATTCATCTTCCTCGACCCTATGCCTCAGTCTCTACGTTTCTTTGCATAGACCTTCTGATGTCTAGCACTGAACTGCCTCTGATGAAGTCATTCTCTTGCCTCTGCTGAGGAAATTTCTCCTCCGGCACTCTAGACCCTATTCCTGGCCTCTGGAACTGAAAATGAATTTCTCTCCAACAAAATCGAATTGCTTCTAAAGCAACTACGTAGTACTCTATGTTGCCTCACTGGGAATAACTCGGCCCCTTGTTGTTGCCTCTCTAGATCTGGAACACTTCCTCCGGATCATTGTTGTTGCCCCTCACTGACCCTCCTTCAATCTCTAGCTCTCTGGCAACTGTTGTTGCTCTCTGGAAATCGATTTGCTGAGAAAATCGAATTACGGAAGTGTCTTCTCCAAGTGCCCATCGACTTCCTCTTATAATCCACTTTCAGAGCACCAACGGCCAAGATTAAAACTTAATCAATGGTTAGGATCATCTTGGAGTCAATTCATGTGAGTTTCTAAATGATTCTCACCTTATCTCAATTAATATTGATTAATTAACCATACTCCCTAAGTTTAGACTTAGGAAATATTTTAAAAACAGCTAATAATCTAATTGAGACACTTCTAGGTGGAATTTCCATAAACGATTTATGGGATTTGGAGATCTCACGTATTCTAGCCTCTCCACCAAATTTTGTAGCTAGAACACATTCAATGCTACAGAAACTAACAGTGTTGAAGACGAGAAGAGTACATCCAAAGGTTGCTTCACTTTGGGCTTTGCTATGATTTCATTCATGAGCAGGAAGCAGACAACTATCGCACTTGGTACTACTGAGGCAGAATAATATTGTAGCTAGCTTGGCGAGTTGTGAAGCAGTATGGCTTTGGAAGTTACTCGCGACACTGTTTGATCATGTGCCCGAGCCAACTACAATATATTGTGATAATCAAAGTTGTGTGAAGCTGACAAAGAATCCAGTGTTCCATGATAGGTCGAAGCACATCGAGATCAAGTACTACTTCATCCATGACATGGTACAGAAGGGAGCGGTGAAGCTCCAGTATGTTTCCACGGATGAGTAGATTGCAGATATTTTGATGAATCCTGTGTCCCGTACAAAGTTTGAATACTTCATAGACAAGCTTGGACTTGTGGAGAATGTCTCTTTCACTGAGAGAAAGTGTTGACATCGCATCATGGACTGACATTCTCCCTATGTCAAGTACTATGACTCGCATTAGGGAGATTATCCCTGTATCAAGTACTATGACCCGAATTAAAGAGAATGGTCTAGCGACTAACAATCTTCTTGTGTCATGTATGACCTGAATTAGGAAAAATGGTCCTAAAGCAACAAGTTTATTTAGCATCAAGCACTGAATTACACTATTAAGAGTGTGGCCTTTGGCAATTCACCATGTGTCAAGATGTTGACCTGAATTATGATGAACCAAGACTAGTCTGGATGCCATGTGTCAAGTATTGACCCAAATTATTGTGAATAGTTGATGCTAAATGATGTGCCATGTGTCTGAAGTACCGACCCGTATTATGGTGAGGAGATACCATAGGTTTGAGGTACTTACCCAAATGATGGTACTGTGATGATGCTATTGAATTACCATGTGTCAAAGACATTTGACCCGATTGTGGTATATGGTTGATGTTATTGGATTACCATGTGTCACATTTGTGACCCGATTATGGTGATGATATGTTATAGCCTTTTCTTAGAGAAATTTGTTCACAAGAGGAACATTTGTCTAGTCATTATGAATACCTCCCTCCCTAGCTAAGACTCAAGAGGGAGTGTTGAATTTTGTAGCTATGGTTGGTCTTCATAATTTGTATTTTAGCCCTTGTAATGTATAAAGAATTTGTAAGACATTTTATTAATGTCATTTTTATTATTTAGTCCTTGAAATATTTATTGTAAGACATATTCTTCATGTTGGATTTAAAAGAGAAAATTTGAAAGTTGAATTTTTAGCTCCAAAATTTGGAATTCAGCCCTCCCTCAAGTCAAGTCGGTCTCAGTGAAGAGACACACCCATTTGACGAGGCAAAACATCTATATTAAGACATTCCACCTCCCCCATAAGAGCACCATTCAATCTCATCACAACAAGATAATTTTTGGGCATCCAAGCGAAGGACAAAGGAGAAGAAGAAGGACGAAGATCTCTCTCTTTAGCTTGCATATCTCTCTCTAAAACTCTCATGAGTTGCTTTTTTCTAGGCAGCATTTTGTAGGCAGGCCAAATTATTGTGCAGTTGTTGGGCAACATATTTTGGGCAGGCCGAAATTCTGGGAGGCTGAGTTTTTTGGGCATATTCTGGAGACCAAATTTAGGCCAAGGGTAGAGGGTCTCTGCTCTCTCAGCCTTGCTGCAAATCACTTGCTATGTCAGCCTCCTTTCAGCTTCTCCTATTCTCCAACACTAAACTTGAATTCAGCAAAGCTTATTAACTATGATATGTATTTCAAGTTGTGCTTTCACTATTCTCTAATGCATTGCATTACCTTTTGTAAGCTTGTTACTAGACACTAAGACAATTGCAATCATTTATAACGACATTGGTTATTCGACATCTGCTAAAATTTCTATCCCCACACCATTTACATTACATATGTCACATGGGGAATTGTATGCAGACATAAGTACTCAAGCCAGAAGTAACAAAAACCAATACTTGCAAGTATATATATTTATGACTCTATGTTGCAGGAAATGCTCCTCCCCCCACTAACCACATTTTAGTATGAGGACTCCAAAACGCACCTTAAACGTGTTTCTAGAAGCGCGCCCCTCCCCCCTCCCCCACCAAGCGCATGCCTCCCCCACCCCCACCAAGCACGTCTCAGTATGGGAACTCTGAAATGCACTTGAATGTGTTTCTGGGGGGTGAAACATGTTTCACGAGTTTGAAACGTGTTTCACCCCCTCCACCCCCCCTCGAAAATGCATTCTAAGCGCTATACAGCACATTTCAGGCCATACAACATGCTTGTGTGGCACATGTGGGCTGAAGCAAATTATTTTTATGAAAACAGTAATTTGTGAATGGGGCAACCTAATATTCAACCCTAGGTCCCTACTAATGCTATTTAATTAATGGAATTGTTAAGAATATGCTATGTAATTTATGGTAATGTTAAAATATTTTAGTTATGTTTTTAATATTACCATTAAGTGTTTCAGGGTGTTTGAGTCGTTCCAAACTCATTGGATTTCATATGAAGAAAGTAGAATTTTAGATCCCACTCAAAATCCAGCAGACGTAACAAATTTTGGGATTTTAGGATTGGGAGGAGTGCAATGTTTCCATTGGATTTTGTCATATATGAGGGTATGGAACTAGCATTTATTCAATAGAACCAAGCCCTCTATGTACCTTGATGTTAGTGACATCGATTGCTGAACCCCTCTATCATGATTCATGACCCTAGTAAAAGCAACTCATCACTCGAGCAAAATCTAGATTTGATAGGTTAAGCTTTTTCTATCATATTTTAATGCTTAGAGGGTGATATTGATGATGAGGATCCGAATATAGGAAATGATTTCAATGATATGTAAGTATTTGTTGTAGTATAATTTTCCTGGGACTTGGAATTTGGCACCTGCTAATTTATTCATGAATCTGTAACTGTGTTCTAAATTATAATGTTAAAGCTTAAAACTTTTTTGTTTTCTTCCAAAGTTTCAGTTTAATTTGCTGATATATATATATATATATATATATATATATCGCATTCCCCATTTCCCGATTTTTAGGGGGTCACATTTACAGCGTTCCTGTTTGAGATACACGTTTACATTTCCCCTTACTATGCGACTTAGTCATGACTAAACCAAAACTGCAGTTGAATATGTACAAACATTGTAATTGTAGAACTATAAATAATGTTCCATTCTATCACAGTGCTTGTTGAAATTCGCATCCAGTTCATTACACTAATCATTGACATAGAACTGCATCAATCTGCTTTACTGTCTTCAATCATTGGCAAATTTCTAGCAGATAACACCAAGTCATCTAGTGCTGGACAATCTAATCATTAAGAGCCAGCAGATGCCTCTAGAATTGTCCCATTAATCATTTTGAGTTTTAAACTAGAAGTATTTGCTAGATAAAGCAATTCTTGGGGTTTGAGACAAAACTCTAAAACGTGGCTTACTTGTCATCATGCCAGTCAAAGAATCTTGAACAAAAGCAGTATAATAGTAAAAAACTTGAAACAAGAAATCTATCTATCAGAAGAAGCTTGACCTTGTTACAAGCCAAAAAATCACCAACAGGAACCAATAAGAAGGCTTACATAATGAACTGCATCTTTTATTTAATTCAGATGTAATCATAATATTCTTGTAGGGATCTTGTTTCTATATATTCTCACAACTCAGCTTATTGCCATGATCACGTACATAATAAGGGAATCAATAAAGTAGGTATGAAGTTCAATGCCTTCTATTTCCCTCTTTTGCTATTCCAAATGAAAGGAATTTCAAGAAGATATGGAAATATTAAAATATGAATCTATATTTCTGATAAACCATCTTATTTCAAAATCAATTATGTTATGTGGAACAGACTTAAACAAACTAAGATATTGCACACTTTCATGGCTTAAGCTATGTCATCAAGTTGATGCCAAATAACAACTCAAGTATGCAAATTTTCTCATCCTCGAGAAAATCTTAAAAAGGGGTTACAAACAGAAAGTTACACTACAAAAATGCCATATATCCAAATGCAAGAGTTCAATATTCACCTTATTATGGGAGCGATCAACTGCAATGACCTCCCCTTTATCTTCCATAAGCATTGCAATTGCAGTTGTTTTTCCACCAGGAGCAGCACACATGTCTAATATTCTCTCTCCTGGTTTTGGATCTGACACAGTTTGATGTAATTAGGCAATGCACTGCATGCTTAACCATAAGAATCCTAGGTCAAGATTTCAACTTGAAGCTTTTCTAGGGAGTGAGAGGATTAACACGATGAATTCACTAAAAATTCCATATTTGCTGGATGTGATTTACATATGGTAATTAAAAATGGTTACACATGAGGAGTAAAACAAATTACTAAAAGGAAAACGAGAGGCAACATGCATTTTTTTCCAAACATTTCTAATTTCATCATATGTGGATACATTACCACATCCATATGAGAGCGTTCAGTTGAACAAAGCATGTTGATGCAAAATTTCTTCTCGATAACTAATTGCTTAGCATCAGCAAGAAAATATGGATGTAAAATGGAGCATGCTTCATATTAAATATGGCAGATATGACTTTAAATATGGTAATACAAGGTTGTAAGGAGTACTTTCATAGACACTTAAGCTTCACTGAATGTGATAAACTAATGCTATTATTTAGCTGGGTTTGTTGCTATTTTCAGCTACATCCAAGAATCATAAAAGCAGGCCTCACTTGCAGCTGAGGATGACATCTGATGCTAAATGTTTGTTAGTGGAATGTTAGAATTTGGCTATTTTGATTTGATAAGCATGTTATTGCGAATATGTGGAAGGAAGAAATGCACTAAAATATGTTGAGTATCATCCATAAAATTAGTGGGACACTGCATCAAAGAAGGTGAGAAAATACTTAGCTCCCCCATGAGTGCAAGTCATAGTAGGCCTGAAAATGTCACTATGAAACAACTCTAAAAACTATCATAATAAAAATGAAGCATCCACTGGAAAACCACCGGCTCTGAGAACACAAACAATGTCTCCAAATGTGGCAGGGTCAATAATGAGTCATCACATCCTAGGACTGCCATATGTGTTTTATACGGAGAATCCATCAAACCAGCAACAGTGTAAAAAAGTCTCTGTGGAAGGTACATCAATAAGAGGAAGCACATAAAAACTGTAACAGAGAAAGATCCACTATAATAGGTTGGGAATTATCCATGGAAGAATCCTTTAGAAGGGGTCATGGAAACAATCATGGAAAGTGTGTTGACTACTGGAGTAGCACCTGATGATTTGGTGGAAACTCCATGCCCAAGGATGATCCAGAGGACACTTGTACCATCAGATGTCATCAGTCAACAGAGTTTTTTAACTCTCCTTCTATCTTCTCATCATCTTTCTTCTTTGTAACCAGATTCCACACCCTGTGGGGAATTGTAATAAGTGATGCTAGTATGATGTTTCTTGAATTTGTAACAGGCCTAGGATGTGGGACTTGATCAGCAAACGAGTACACCTTGGAGTGTTTTTTTTATCCGGTTAATTATCCCTTCTTTTTCAGAGGCGGATAATTCTCTAGATTTTTTCACTCATTTTTACCCCAAAGCCGAGGTGACCGTTTGAAGATTGAGCCCCTGACACATCTTAGTGTCTAGGGTCGATGTATATTACCATACTAGATCACACAAAAAGTTTCGTGGAATTTGGCTAGGTCTAAGTAGGATTTTTAATAGTTAAAAATTTCCCGCAAAACGGGATTTTTTAATTATTTTCTATGTAATGGCATAAATAAGTGGCCTTAGGAAATGTCTGGGGTGTATGACTACTCGAAATTCATCCTCAGAGGCCCAGCATTATCCTAGAACCCACTTTGAGGGTCAAAAAATGACTTGGAGTCCCTCAAAAGCCGATTTTTCAAGTGACAGTAGCAAAAATGAAGAAAAAATTCAAAAAAATGAATAATTGGAAAAATTCATAAATTTTTCCAAAGTCAAAATAAATCAAATTTTGACATGGAAAGTTAAACAGAGAATCAAGGGTGATGTGGCAAGCAATGTGGGGTCCACCACATAAGGTACAACAGAAAGTCAAAGTGCCAAGCAAGTCAAATGGGCCAACGTTGAACTATTACGTATGGCTAAAGTTCAATAATTTGATTTAATTCAACATGTTGAAAATAAAGTGGCATGTTAGGAGGGGACCCACTTCACCCTCCACTTTTGTCTCAACGTATTGTTAACATTTATCAAACTTTTATCAAAGGGAAATACGCTATGCTTGGGATAATATGCACATGCCAAATGAACTCCACATTGGCCAGTCAAAGAATTGTCAACTCAGAGATATGCTACAGCAAGACAAAAATCAGCATATGGCAAAGGGATAGTTCAAAGATTCAATGGAGAAATTAGTGGAGGCTTGTCCCCACTCACCCAAACACAATCACCTGTACACAGCACATGTTTGGGCGCTTCCACGCAGTCACCACCAGAGTCTCACGCTGGCACTCGTCCTCAACCTGTACGCAGCAAATTAAGAGGCAGTTCACGGCAGTTCAGATTTTAAAGAATACGAAGAGGATAGTTTGCTGGCAGTTTGACAGGGAATTTACAGGAGTTATAAAGGAGACTTGTCCCCCTTATCTTCACACATGTCACACTCAACAAAAACAAGATTTGTACGCTGCTCCTCTCACTCAATTATACGCTGGCCTGATTTCTGAGTTCAACGCAAGTAATGAAGGGACAGTATTTTGGGACTGTGACATGGTAATTTGGGGCTGCACATTTCATGGGATATTGCTCCCACTTGCTTCCACTCTTCTCGCACGTTTCTCAAGAGCATATGTACAAGAGATTTGAGGATATTTGAGGAACAGTCAAGGTGTAACTCACTGCCACTTTCAGCACTTGACATCAGTTTTCATCAAGTAACTCAGCCACTTGGAATTTGACTTGCTAGCATTGGGATCTTCACCCTTCCACTTGTCACTTGCACTCACATTGGGATCGGCTCCCATTTGCCTATTTAAATGAGCTTTGGCTCTCATCAGGATCATAGAATGAGCTTTTGGGCTTGCGAAGACTCTGCTGGATTTTTTACTCATCTTTCATAATAAATAAAAGTCTTTGGGGTTACTGGCTTCTCTTGTGGTGCACTCTTTGGTTGATGAGGTATACCTGTGTCGTTTGATGTTATTATTCATTTGATCTTACATTTGCTATCTAGTTGTTTTTCTTTGTGCATTTGCCTGAAGGCATTATTGTCTAGGGAGAAGAGATTTGCAGCTATCTCAAATCTCCTTTGGGCTTGGTATATTTTGTGCTCTCGTTGTAGCTTGTCATTGTCGGTTCAATGACAAGCTCAACTTGGTCTCTATATGCCAAGTCTCTTTTGCACTAACAATTGGTTTGCAGGCATTTTTTTTGTAAGGACAGGTTGCCAACTCTATTGGAGTGTGAGGACTTCTTCGGTTGGAATAGTCACCTCCAAGGATATCAAAGGTCCCACAAGTTGTTCAAGCCAACAATCTCATAAGACATCAAAAGATTTACTCAAGAGGGGGTTTCTTGAGCCCTTTGCTTATTTTCTATCTTGAAAAATTATCACATATTTTCTTCTTTCGTTTGTGTGCATATTGGTTTTATCTAGCATTTGAGGCCCTATTTCTTTTGCATGCTAACTCTTTTGCTTGCTGTCCTACAGGTGTTCCTGGAGGTAATTCAAGTTTGAAGAAGAAAGCTAAAGCATAAGCTAAGTAACTCCTTTCCATTTGGAAATCCAAGTCCAAGGTTATTTGGGTTTTAATTTGAAAACATTTGACTTCATTCTAAGCAAATAAAAAAAATAAAATAAAAATTTTTCATTTCTTAAAGAGCAACGCTTTGAAGGCACTGGTTGTTTATGTGTTTCATGCTTATCTTATGTGTTAATGGCTATTGCTCATATCAGGTTTTGCTTATAAATCTTAGATAAATAATCTATTTAACTCTAACAATTCTCCTAGAACTCGCATCTTTGTTTTTAGCTTAACTTTTCATTAGGGACCAGCCCCCTTAGCTAACCTAGGAGATAGCTCAAACGGAGAGAGTTGGGATTAGTGTGACAGCCCCTTCTCTGAATTCCCTGCCACCAACCACACCTTGTGGGGTTGAAGGCTTTTCTCACTGACTTGTAGGTAGGTGCAGGCGGCAGGGTCAACATGACCCTTTCGTGGGTATTTATAGTAATTTGCCCATATGTGCAAGCCGATGTGAGTTTGTGAACTGTCACGACTCTTTCTTGAGCCGACGTGACTTTCATTTTCTTAATTAATTTGATATTGGAGCCGACATGAATATCCTCTTCTTGATTTCGCTTGTAGACTTCTTTGGAGGATTATGCTTGGTCGTTGGAGGGCTTCTACACACCTTTGTGGACTTGATTATATTTACATAAACTCATGAAGAGTTTCTATACACATAACATGACTCTTTGACACATAAATAAATCCTAAAGACATCAATAAGAAGTCTGTCACCTAGTGACACTCCTTGTCCATGAAACCCATGTAGCAAGATTACAAAAATAATTTATTTCCTTTTATTACATCAAATACAAAGATCATGTCATTATCAAGACTAAACCTAGTTACATTTTCTTCAACATATACTTTGTGTATGAGTCAAAAGAAATCTCTCCAAGGAAAGTCAAGTCCTCTCCATACAACAACATCATCCTGTTGATTTGTGGTAGCATCGGATGTGCTTTAGCCATGAAAATTGGTGGAGAGAATAAAACACATGGGATCTCCAAGGCCCAGAAATCGTTTTGAGAAATTCCATCCGAAAGAAGAGTTATTAAAATAATTAATATTTTTAATGGGCTCCTAAGTCTAAACTTAGGAAAATTAAAATATTAATGGAGATTAATAAAGATAAGGCTGAGAAGCTTCTAAGAGACAAGGATAAAGTCTGTTTTAATCTTAGCTGTTGATTAAGGACTTAATCTCGCCCATTGGTTCATCAAGAGGAAAAGTATAAGAGAAGACTTGAGGGTCATTAGGAGATACGCCAACAAATACTCAATATCTCAAGGAAAATCGATTCTCAAAGAGAAGGAGATCGATTTCAGAGGGTGAGTTGCAGGGTGGAGGAAGAGGGGGATTAGCAGCAGTCTGAAGAACTCAAAAGAGTGACGCAGGGAATCTGAGAGACAACACAGAGGGAGACGCAAATCGGTGAGACACAGGGATGATGCAGAGAGGGACCAGAGTTGCATAGAGCCACACAAAGTGACGAAGGGTTAACGCAATAGAGAAAGGAACTTCTCCAAGGTGTCAGAAAGTCTTAGAGAAAAATCTCAGGTGTTTTCTCCCAGTATCTATGTAAATTTTTTTGTAAAAGCGATTGCTGCTGAAGATCAGCAACATCCCTCCTCTGCTGCACTGGTTTTCCCGCATTGGGTTTTTTCAGATATAGTTGTCCAAAAATAACTGTGTTGATATGATTGATTCTTGTGCATATGTTTATTTCTGTATAATGCTGTGATATCTGTAGTAGAATTTATTTTAATATTTACTGAAGAGATTTGGTAAATAACTTATTGGGAATAATAATTAGGTGAAATAAATCAGTTGCTGCAGTAATAGAATTTCTGTTTAGAAATTTTCACATGGTATCAGTGGAAAGGTTCGACGACAGGAAGGGAAAATTGATTATGGGTTAGGAGCATGATGCAAAGGCATCCACTCAAGGAGACTCGTTAGATTTTCAGAAGAATGCACAAGAGAGAAATTACAACTATTTTTTGTTGGCTTCTAGTTTGGAAGAAGAAGTTGCTTGCGTAGCATGCTCTGCCTCGTCAGGGGTTTGGTATGTAGACAATGGAATTTCCTGGCATATGACAGGAATCCGAGAATGTTTTTCAGATTGTCAGGAAGAAAGAATGAATTTTCAGATCACCATGGGGAATAAGGCAAAGTGTACTCCAGTAGGGAAAGGTACTATAGTTTTTCAAACAGAAGAAGGAGAGCGGTTCCGAGCTACCAATGTGCTGCATTTGCCAGGACTGGGGATGAACTTACATTCCGTATCTCAACTTCAAAGCAAGGGCCATGACATTTTCTTCATCAAGGAGAAAGTATACGTCAAACACCTGAGTTGGAAAAAGAATGTTTAGATCGGAATCAAAAGTAACATGTTGTACAGGTTGCAACAAGAATCGCCAATGGCATTGATAGGCAATAATGGAGACAAAGATTTGAATGAACTATGGCACAGAAGGATGGGACACTTTCACCATGGGGCTTTGAGAATTCTTAGAAAAACTATAACAGGAGTTCCAAATCTTAGCACTGAATGAGATGATGTATGTAGAGGGCATGCTATGGGAAAGTATGCCAAAGCAACGTTTCCAGGAAGCAAAAATAGGGCCAAGAGTGTACTAGGATTGGTACACTCAGATGTTTGCGGACCGATGTCCACAAAGGCTCTTAGTGGTGCCAAATACTTCGTCACCTTCATCGATGACAATTCCAGGAAGACGTGGATCTACTTTCTGAAAACCAAAGATGAGGTTTTTAGTTGATTCAAAGAGTTCAAGGCTTTAGTGGAGAATCTGACAGGAAAGAAGATAAAAGTGTTGCCCTCAGACAATGGTGGAGAGTATGTTGACAAGGACTTCACTGATTTTTGCGCTAAGAAAGGCATCAGAAGAGAGTGGACAACTCCCTACAATTCGGAGTAGAATGGAGTAACAAAAGGAAGAATAGGACTATTGTGGAAGCAACGAGGGCAATGATGTATGATCAGGATATGCCAATATTCCTGTGGGCAGATGCATGCAACATGAAAGTTTATGTTCAGAATAGAACTCATAGGGCATTGGGCAAGATTACTCCAGAGAAGGTCTTCACTGGGAAGACACCTGAAGTCAGTGATTTTAGGATATTTGGGAGTTTAGCATATTGTCGTATACTTGAGGAGAAGAGGAAGAAGTTAGATTAAATTGCAGACAAAGGATATCTTGTGGGATATAGCGAGAATGCTAAGGCATATAGAATTTATCTTCCGGGTAGCAGGAAGGTAGTAGTTCGACGAGATGTAAAGTTCATGGAGGATAGAGCTTTCAAAAAATCTCGAGAAATGCCTTCCGAAAAGCAATCAAAAGATGAGCCGTTGGTCAAACCACTTCAACCAACGGAAATTAGTACGAGAAATTCTCCTTCAGAATAGGAGGAATCATAGGAAGAGGAAGAGCTGACATATGAGCCTACTACCAGAGGAAGAACGAGCCGCGAACTCCGACAGATTCTACGGGATGTAGAGGAATTCATTGGTGTACCCAGGAATAGTAAAAGGGAGCGAAAACAACTAGACAGATACCGGGCCTTAGTAGCTTAGGCTGGGGATCCCTCTAGTTTGCAAGAGGCCGTTCAGCATCAAGTATGGGTGGATGCGATGGTGGAGGAATATAGCTCTATAAAGGTGAATGATGTCTGGGAAGTGGTGCCCAGGGGTTAGGACAGATCAGTGGTAGGTTCGAGATGGATCTACAAGATCAAATATGTTGCGGACGGCGGTGTGGAGAAATACAAAGCCAAGTTTGTGGCTAAGGGGTATGCTCAGAAGGATGGAATACATCTATTAGAACCGTGATGTCTCTTGTAGCACAAATGGGGTGGGAGATTCATCAGATGGACGTCAAGACAAGATTCTTTAGCGGGATAATAGAAGAGGAAGTATACATTGAACATCTCGAAGGCTTTGAGACACATGAGAAGAAATCTCATGTATGCAGATTGAAGAAAGCTTTATATGGGCTAAAACAAGCACCTCGAGCTTGGTATGGTCTAATTGATGACTACTTGCAGAAGATGGGTTTCATCAAGAGTGATGCAGATCCCAATCTCTATTATCTGGTTGTAGAGAATGAGTCTCTAGTCTTAGTATTATATGTGGATGGTCTCTTCTTGACAAGATCATCCAGGCTCATCAAGGACTGCAAGAAGAATCTAGCCACATAATTTGACATGAAGGATTTGGGTCAGATGCCCTATTTCCTGGGGTTGGAAGTTTGGCAGCAAAAGGGTGAGATCTTCCTTGGACAAGGGAGATATGCTATAGATCTTGAAGAGATTTAGGATGTAGGACTGTAGGCCTATGTCTACTCCAATGATCACCAATTGGAAGAAGATTGATGCATCAGAAGACAAAGATGTTGTTCCCACCTTGTATAAGAAGCTCATAGGATCCCTGATGTATCTGGTCAATACCAGGCTAGACATTTGTTACACTGTCAACATCCTCAGCCAGTTCATGGTAGAACCTAAGAGGGCGCATTGGTCAGCAGCCAAACATGTTCTCAGGTATATACAAGGAACAATCGAGCATGGACTATTGTACACTACAGCCAACGACATCAGGCTGAGTGGGTTCACTGATGCAGATTGGACTGGAAGTTTAGTGGATCGGAAAAGTACCATTAGGTACTGTTTCAACATTGGATCAGGGATGACTTCTTGGTGCAGTATGAAACAAAAATCCGCAGCTCTGAGCTCAGCTGAAGCAGAATATATGGCCGCGAGCACAACTTCGTGCGAAGCCATATGGCTCAGAAAGTTGCTTGTGAACCTATTCAATAGAAGGATGGATGCGACCAGGATCATGTGTGATAATCAGAGTTGCATTAAGCTCTATGAGGATCCAATGTTTCATGATCGGTCACTTTGTTAGAGACTGTGTCCAAAGAGGAGCTGTACAGTTGAGATACACTCCTACAGGAGAACAGGTGGAGGACATTCTCACCAAAGCCTTAGGAAGAACAAAGTTCATTTATTTCAGGGAGAAGATGGGGATGGTAAAGAAACCATTTTAGTAACAGAAATGGATAAGTATCAGGAGTTGCAGTGCAACAGTTAGTAATGGTAGTGCTATGGGCAGCATGGCCAGCATGTTGAGAGGGAGCTGCAGTACAGATGTAGCAGTGGCAGTGGCAAAGCCATGGGCATCAGTATGGGAAGCATTAGTGTAGTGGATGTTGGGCAACAAGCCAAGCATCAGCACAGGTATCGGTGCAAAAGGATCCATGTGATGTTCAGTGGTGGAATATTACTAGAGCACTTTCTTCGCTAAGAGGGAGTGTTGATTTGTAGTAGCATCAGATGTGCTCTAGCCATGAAAATTAGTGGAGAGGGTAAAGCACATGAGATCTCCAAGACCTAGATATCGTTTTGAGAAATTCCATCTGGAAGAGGAGTTATTAAAATAATTAATATTTTAATGGGTTCCCAAGTCTAAACTTAGGAAAATAAAAATATTAATGGGTATTAATAAAGATAAGGATGAGAAGCTTCTAAGAGACAAGGATCAAGTCTGTTTTAATCTTAGCCGTTGATTAGAGACTTAATCTCGACTGTTGATTCATCAACAGGAAAATTATAAGAGGAGACTTGAGGGTCATTTGAAGATACACCAGCAGATACTCAGTATCTCAAGGAAAATCGATTTTCAAAGAGGAGGTCAATTTCAGAGGGAGAGTTGCAGGGTGGAGGAAGAGGGGGATTAGCAGCACTTTGGGGAGCTCAAAAGAGTGACGCAGGCACTCTGAGAGACATTGCAGAGGGAGACACAGATCCGTGAGACATAGGGATGACACAGAGAGGGACCAGGGCTGCGTAGAGCCACGCAGAGTGACGCAGTAGAGAAAGGAACCTTTCCAGGGTGTTAGAAAGTCTCAGAGAAAAATCTCAGGTGTTTTCTCCCAGTGTCTATGTAAATTTTTCTGTGAAAGTCATTGTTGCTGAAGATCAATAAAATCCCTCCTCCACTGCACTAGTTTTCCCGCATTGAGTTTTTCCGCGAACAATTGTCCAAAAATAACTGTGTTGATATGATTGATTCTTGTGCATATGTTTATTTCTATATAATGATGTGATATCTGCAATAGAATTTATTTTAATATTTACTCAAGAGATTTCGTAAATAACTTATTGGGAATAATAAGTAGGTGAAACAAATCAGTTGTTGCAATAATAGAATTTTTGTATAGAAATTCTCACGCATCCAAGAAGCTAAAATGATGAAGAATCTCCAAGTTGGCCCAAAGACATCAAGTCGGCCTAAAGGAGGGACAATCATCTATATATAAAGGCTGTCCACTCCCTCATTACGACAAGAACTCACTTTGAAATCAGCGAGGAAGAAAGAGAGAGAAAAGGTGAAGAAAACCGAAGTACAAGGAGCCTCTAGTGCAGTGAAGGAGGGAGAAGTATAAGCGAAGGTTGGATGATTTGTAAATGAGATCTTAGACAATTATTAAGGTATTACAGACTCGTGCATGGATATGCCTATGTTACTTTGTGCAAAGGATCAATAAGATTGCGAAATACATAGACAATGAAGCAGTTAAAGAAACATAATAGACAACACACATAAACACAACAAGTTTAATATGGAGTTCACCCAAAACTCCTGGGCTATGTCTCCTGGTCTAGCCTTCAGTGGTGGCTTCTCTATTATGTCTTCAGAAGCAAAGTTTTACAACAATGAGCTCAAATTGAGTCTCACACAACAGATACAAAACAATAAGGCCTTACTTGGATCCCCCAAGTCCCTTTTGAGTACATAGACTCTCCTCATTGACTCTGTCTCTGTTTGATCTCTGTCTCAGCACTGCTTGTCTCTGTTTTTGGCAGTCTGTGTCTTTAAAGCCAATCTGCGCTGTCTATTTGTTTCCTCTTCTCGGGCTCTCTGGCTCCGCGGCCTTTGTCTGCTCGAATCCCCCTTCTAAGCGTTAACAATTATAGCATAACGTCTTTAGGGGAGATGGCCACCTGTTCTGCAACAAAAGAGTCCATCTGGCCTTTGGAATCCCCGAAATAGCCATTCTCTATTTACATAGAGAAATACATTCAACGCGGGAAAAATCCGTCGAAACACTGTTCATTGGACTTCAATTATTTGTAAATCTGCACTATATTCCTATCGGGTCTGCCCTTAATCGCTATCGCATATCACAACTGCCCATGTCTCATGGTTTCCCCTTTGTATTTGGAAAATACGTTAAAATATCACAAAGATGGCTTTATGCGGATTTGAAACATCATATATTTTTATTCACAAACCCTTTTAGGTCCAGTCTTCATTGCATCGACGCTTCCCTTCTTATTTCGTTTATTAAACGAAATACACAACAATACACACAAAACTGCCGTTTGACGGATTTCAAACTTTATGGAATCTCGTTTATAGTTCTATCGGGTCTGGTTATCGCGTC